>CAUJNA010002624.1:333039-340539 GCA_963377175.1 Effrenium voratum | reverse complement strand
GATACCGCTGTAATCGGGGTCAGTTTTAATGATGGGAAAGGCAGAAGGCTTTCGGAGGACTGCCGAAAGAGAGTAGACCTTTGGACAACTCTTCAATTTTCCAGCCTGCAAAGCTGCATCCTAGTCTTGCGAGCCCCTGCGTCTTGGAGACAACTTGGAACCTTCCCTTTGGAATCTGATTCTGATTTGGCTTGTCCATCTCTTTTCTTGAACCTGCGAAAGGTGATTGTCGTGTGAGGCCGAGAGGTGAACAAATCGTGCTTTCAAAGACCGAACCTCCGAAACCTCATAGCGAAGTTGCATACCCCTATAGCCTTGCCTGGACCCTCCTGGCCTACCCCCTTGCCTGCACCCCTACCACAGGCCTATCCCGAAACTCCATCCACTCAGCAAGTGAGGAAATTGGTGAAGGTGTCAAGCACGCCGCCGGCAAAGAATTGGCCCAGTGAAGAGCAAGTCGCGGCGTACCAAGATCATTTTTTCGAGTTTATCCTGTGCATGTCCCGTGCAATTTTTGATGAAACACATGTGGGTGTGTCTTTTTCAAGGGTACCCCTGGTCTTTTGGTTTTCAGGGAAGCGTTTTTTTTGTTTTGGCGGGGGGGGTTTTGGTGCGGGGGTTCCCCACTGGGTGAAGACCAAAAGAGACAACCCACAATTTTGCGGAGTCCAACATCATGTTTTGCTGGGTTGGACTTATGCCTTGCCAAAGAGCCACTGCTGTTGCCCTGTCGTACCCGCAAAGTCCACAACTGCCGAGACTCGCTGCGTCAGGAGGGTTTTTGTTTTCCGCGGTGTTTGGGTTGAGCCAACATAGTGCGAGTCAACTCTTTTCAAGAAGGAAACCATGTTCAAATTCCCCTGTTGAAACCACCTTTTGGCTGCCCCTTTGGCTGCTTTAGCCAACACATTGTTAAGCAACATTCGGCATGTTTCAAGGAAGGGTTCAAGCCGCAACCGTTGAAACCACCATGCTGTGCACAAAGTTCACTTGTTTGAACAATCCTTTCAAGGGCAGCGGGGGCTGCGGAAGCAACCGGCCACTCAACTCTGGGCTGTTGATTCCCTTCCCTTTCTCTTCAACCATTTTTTTTTCTACACAAGCAATGTGTTTTCCCTCCCTTGGTTTTTACTTTGTGTTTCAGAGAGTTGGTTCAGCGCCAGTGCGCCAGGAGTCCGCCGGTGGAGTTGGTCTTCGGTTTCGCTTCCCTCTGACTCGGCTGCGGAGGTCTGGGAGCGCTTCCTGGCGCCGGGCAGCGCGCGGGTCTGGTTTTGGAACCGCAACACCGAGGAGGCCGCGACCTCCGATGGCTCCAGATACCTCGGGAAGCTCCCTCAGCCAAGCTGTGGGTCAAAAAAGGGTCAAAGTCAAAATGGAACCCTGTTAAATGGAACCCAGTATTAAAACCTGGGGGTCCCCTGGTCCCACTTCCAAGTGAGGCTCGGGGATTTTGGGAGGTCGGGAGGTTGGCTTTCATGTGCGTTTGTGTTACAAGTGCTGCTCCCCACACTTTTTTTTGGGGGGGGAGTTGGGAGTCAGAGGTTCATTGAGGCTTGGGGTTTAGTTTGGGAGTTTGGGAAGGGTCGTCATACGTTTTTTGGTTGTTTACAGGTGCTGCGCCTTCCACTTTTTTGTTTTTTGCAGGGAGCCGTTTTTTAAGATTACTTCAGAGGGAAACCACGGCGAAAACAGCCATTTTTGGGGGTTCCCCCGATTTTAAGAGACACCCAAATGAGTGTGTATGTGTGTTGTTTTGAGGGAGCTTTTTAGGTTGGTTTAACGGGACTGCATTGGCATGGGTGTGTTTCCCTCGCTGAAAGCATTATTTTGGGGTGTTCGCCTTTGCAAGCTATGCGGAAGGGTTCTTGGGGGTTGCTGCTTCCGATACCACCTGAACTGCTTTGGATGGTTTGAAGGGACACAAAAAGCACAGATTCAGTTTTGACACCTTCCCAAATCAATCCTCGATCCTAGGTGGTGGGTACTACTTAGCACCAAAGAAAGTCATGATCATGGCTTTGGTGCGTTTTGCTTGGATGTTAGGACTTCAACTTTTTGCTAACTACTGGGTTTTCCCATTAATCCACTAGGGGAGCAGAAAGCAACCGAGATGGGGCAAAAGCATGCCACATCGCCTCGCAACAGCTCCAAATCCCAGAGCTTGGCTTCGAGTGCCTCCGCAGCTTGGCTTCGGGAAAACGAAGAGAACGTCTCAAGATCTCGTCTCAATAGGTGCAAAACACTCGCAGAAAACCGAGGGGACTCGAGGTGTCCACGTCAGGTGTCCTTTGCTTTTTCTCTTTTTTTTTGCGTTCCACGCCATGGAGCGGATTCCATCATGGGCATTGAAGGCGGGGAGCTTCGCGCCGGAGTGAGGTTTATCCGAAGCTCCGAAAAGAAGAGCGCAGCTGTCATGGGTCTTTGGCTCCAAATTACACACACAAACGTTCGTTGTGATTTGTTCGTCCAAAGGGCGGTTGATTTCGTTGAGATCTGTTTGGCACTCGCAAGTGTTTTTTGGCGAGCTCGACGAGGTTTACTGTGGGTCACAATCAAAACCCGGGCAACTGGAGGGTTTCAGGACTAGGTCGGATTGTGACTTATGATAAGTGTGTTTCCCAGAGCTTATGGTCACCCATGCAAGGGTAATATATAAGCCGCTGAATCAAAACATGATGTCATGCTCTGGAAGTCGCGAAAGGTCGTACCCCACAACCCCAATCTTTTTCAATCCAAGGGCCAATAGAAACTTGGGCCAAGGAGCGGTCCTCTCTTCCTTTTCCCAGAGCCGATTGCTTGTGTCCCGATCTTTTGACGGTTGTTTCAGGGTACCATTGCTTGACTTTCTGCCCGTTCCGTCTCAACGAAATGTCTAGAATTGGTGTGTTTGTTCCCCCCCTTTGCGTCCTCGAAAAAATAAAAAAACATAAAAACAACGCCATGTTGTACCAACCCTGAAGGACCTGTCTTTGCTCTTCATTATCTTTTTCTTTTGTGACCCAAGACCAAACATGATGAGAGGCCTTTGGGGGTCAAACGCCCGGTGCGCCAGGGTTTCCTGGCTTCGGGGTTTACGGAGCACCGTCAAAACGGGGCGGCCGGGCGGCCACTTCGGGCGGTCGACGGGGTCCAAACAAAACAGCTCAAAGGTTGTTTGTAATGGGTGTTCGCAAGATTCCACCGGCTTTATTGAGCAAAACAACATGCCAATTTGGTTTTAGTAACAGTGGATTCTGGCCTATTTGCTCAGACGCGCGCTTAACTCTATGTTTGTTTCTACCTGGATCAGTGGTCGAACTGGGTTGATCTCGGGTACCCTCCTGCCCCTGCAAGTCTGTTAGTGGAGTAAGGTTTTGTCATCCCGGTTTAGAGACTTGAGCCGAAGTTGAGAAGAGGGCCGTATACTCGAGACAGGGGTTGAATTTCATGCGCAGTCTGGAAATCCTGGCAAGGGGTCCTACTTGTTTTACCTGTGAGGGTCTCCAAATGCTAACATGGACGAGATTCGTTGGACCTCTCAACCGTGTGCCTTGACTCTCATCCCGTTGTTTTGATAATACTTTCCACAAGGCTTTTTGCGTGTGGACCTCATTTTGGGCTTGTCTCAACAGGAGAAATGCCAGGAGGAGAGTAGGGGCTCATTTCGGACCCTTTGGACAAGTATATGCAGTGCTACGCGGGTGCACTTGAGTGGTCCCCTTATCATTTGGCACACAGGTTGGGCGGGTGCACTTGAGTGGGGGTGGGCTATTGAGCGCGTGTTCCTACAATTTGGCAAGCAGATATGCTGCGCAGGTGACTTGAGCGGGTGCTCTTATCATCGTTTCGCGCGGAGATACGCGTGCTGCGAGGATGGGGCGCTTGAGCTGGTGTTTTTGCATTCATGGATGGCACTCTTGCCTGCGGCGTGGGCGCGCTTCAGCGGGTGTTCTTTTCATTTGGCAGGCAGATTCTGTGCAGTGCTGTGCACAAAATGATAGGAAGACAGCTCAAGCTTACGTTCGCAGCGCGCCAGATGATAAGAACACCTGCTCCACTTCCACGCAGCACTGCATTACGCCGCGCGCCAGCACCGCATTCCCTCAAATGAAATGACAAGAGCGCGCTCAAGGTCGCCCGCGCGTCGCCGCACATGCCAACTGCTGCTAAGAACACGCTCCAAATTCCCGAGTCCCGCGCCCCAAGCTTTCTGAGCCCAAGTTATCGAATTCGTGCGGGTAGTTTTCCAATCCAAGCTTCCGCAGCGTTCCATATGTAATCCGCACCCCAAGTTTCCCAATGCGGGAAGTTTCCGAACTCCGTGCGTAAGCTTGGCTCTAGGGGTGGATTCCCCATTCTTTTCAATCATCGTTCTTTTCAACACCGGATCCGTTTCCCCAGGGTTTAAGGGGTGTTTTTTTTAAAGAAAGATACAGGAAATAATGGAAATGGAAGGTACCATTAGAATGTTGAGTGGTTTTAACATATGGGTTTATGGGGATGCTTGTTTTTGGCAAATCCCAAGATGCTGGTTTTCCTTTTGGTTTCCATTGGGTAATATGTTTGTTAGAAAGATTCGGATGCCAGGGTTCAGAATGGACATGGAAGCTACCCCTAGATTGGCAGCTTGACTGTTATTGGGTTGGATCTTTCGACTTTAACTTTTTGGGAAATCAAGGGTTTTTTTACTAAACCCCAAACAAGTTATTCACTTTTTGCAGGGGGTCAACAGCAACCAAGTGAGCGTGTGACCTTGGCTGCTCCGAACCCCTTTCCGCGAGGCAGCCGTAGCCTCACTGGGCGCCGCCTTCGTTTTGGCGCTGCTGAGTCGCAAGGCCGAAATATGGGGGACCGACTGCCCTTTCCTCGGCCGTGCCATTGGCTTAGAACAAATCCAAGGTCAAACCTCATCGAGTTGTCAAATAGGTTTGGTTTTGGGTGCCATGGCTTCTTTTGGGCATTTGGCTGGGAAACGTTAGGACTGAACAACTTTTGCCAACGAATGGATGCTTTGTGTATTAAACCACTAAAGGTAAAAAGCGTTCAGCAGGGGAGCAGAAAGCAACCAAGGTTTTAGAACAAATCCACATACACCTTCTTGAGGTCAAACCTCATCGAGTTGCCGAGTACATTTGGTTTTGGTTTCTTTGCCGGGGGTATTTGGAAGGCTTAATTCGGTCCCCCTGAAAATAAACGGTCCCCCCTCCCCCCCTAACAAGAAGCTAAACACCTCAGGATTTCTATTGTTGGCCCCACGGCTTTTGGACCGAACTGCTTCAATTAAATATTGTTTAGTGTTGGGTTCCAGCTGCAAAAAAGAGGGACCCCTTTGATTTGCAAAAAGTGTTCAGAATGCAGTTTGCAAGTAGGAGCGTCTAAAGGGAGGGGACCACTTTGATTTGCAACACAAAGTGTTCCGAATGCGACTTTTGAGAAAGACCTTGTGAAGGGACCCTAATGGAGACCCCTAACGATAAATATCGGGTGGCCCCTAGTAAGCGCATCTGGGGAGCTTGGCTGAGCTTGGCTGAGTTCATGTGGTTTCCAGAGAGTTTAGTATTGGTTTAGGATTGATTATTGTTGGCATTCTTTTTTCCGGCTGGAGGGGTTTTGGAGATCCGTTTAGAAATGGGAAGAAGGAACTTCTGCCTTAAAGCAAGCCCAAGTTTTTACCTGATGAGCACCTGTTTGGTCGACATGCGTTGCCTATGGTGCCGCTAAGCCACAGCCCCAGAGGCTGGGCCCGGATCTTCAATTGAACTTGTATCTAAACTACGGAGGAAGGAAGGATGCCATTTGACACCCTTGTGTGTGTGTCTTTCAGTTTGGGTGGGGTGCTTTTACCGTGAGGCCAAAGGCGCAGGGCTCTTTTTGGGGTTACCGTTTGGAGACAAGCGCATGCCAACCAAATCCGTGACCTCTTCCGAAATCTGATTTTTGCGTTGCAAGGTTCACTAAATAACACCAACAGCTCAGGCAGTTTCAGGGAAGGTTTGACGGGATCCTCGTGTCTGGAAAGAGGTGTCAAGAGGTGAAAACTCCGTTGGACACATTCTCTCTCTGTCTCTCTCTACCTCTGGCGCTCTCTCCGCCTCTCTGTCTCTCTCTCCCTCTCTCGCTCTCAGAAGGGGAAAGTGCAGGAGTGAGCAGGTCTCCCGCACAACGCAGATTTGCCACTTGACTGGTCTGAACTACCCCCGCCTGTCGCCGGCCGAAGGAAAGAAGTGTGTGAGAAAAGCGGGCGTAAGGACACCATTGAGTTTCGTAAGGGCATTATTCGCAGGAGCCGCTCTCGAGGTCAGCCAGTACAAACGTAAGCGGGTAAGACAACCTGTAGCGCGCGCAACTTGCGCAAGCACCTTGGCGGAAGAGGTCCTTGCCGGGATTTGAGCAAGGGCTTGTGAACGCCGCTCACATGCGTGTTGGGTCGGGTCAAACTTTGGTGCATTTTGCTTGGATGTTAACTGTTAGGACTGTTTTTTGCCAACTAATGGGTTTTCCGTTAAACCACTAAATGTTAAAAACTTTTAGCAGGGGAGCAGAAAGCAACCGAACAAACCTGATGACATTCTTTCATGCGGAGCCTTGGTTCAAGTTCCTCCCGCGCGTAAGCCGCAAACAGCCAGCAATCCCTTGCTGCCTGAGGCTTTTGCCAAATAGTAACAACTCCAGAAGAGCAATTTTGCTCTCGCGCGAGATGGCATGGCAACAAATGTTGACTGTATGGTATGGGACTTCTTGCCTTATCTTACACCGGCTACCTTGGTCAGAACGCACACCGTGAAACACGAGTGAAGCCACAGTAGGCACGAGGGTAGCCTGTGTCTTCCGTTCTTCTTAAGCGTGCTTTCTCGGGCTTCAACGTGTTTTGTGAGGTTTAGTGTTCCAAGCTGTCCACTCCGTGATCCGTGGCAACCTTTTTCGTCCAACGAAACAGCAAAAGAAGAAGATCGCCGCAACACCGGAGCAAGGCGAGGCCGAGCACGCAAAAGCCCTGGATTCAGGGAGCCGCCACACACAGACACACACACACACAGACACACACACACACAGACGCGCAATGACACGCACAGACACACAGACACACACACACACACACACAACGCACACACACACAGCCACGCACGCACGCACGCAGGCACGCACACGCAGGCACGCACACGCACGCACGCCCGCACGCCCGCACGCCCGCACCCACACACGCACACACACGCACACGCGCACGCACACGCACACGCACACGCACACGCGCACGCGCACGCACACGCACGCACACATGCACACACGCACACACGCACACGCACGCACACACACGCACACGCACACACGCACACGCACGCACACACACGCACACCGGCACACACGCACACGCGCGCACACGCGCACACGCACACACACGCCCACAGGCACACGCACACACTCACACACGCACACACGCACACACACGCACACACGCACACACGCACACACACACACACACACACACACACACACACACACACACACACACACACACACACA
>CAUJNA010002624.1:219534-332939 GCA_963377175.1 Effrenium voratum | reverse complement strand
AATGCGCCCTTTATTTTAGATATATCCAAAATTTTTCAATTTGCTCGCCGCGGCGGCCGCCAAACATGACAGACGTCGCAACGGCTTACGGGCGTGTCCCAAGCCTGAGCTGATCAGTTTGAGCTGTGGAGGATTGCCGGAACTTTTAGATTTGCCATCTTGGGGTGGAAAGGCCGAAAGGCTGTGCTTATGCGTTCTGCGCGGGTTGTCGGCTGGCTTTGCTCGCGTTTGCCTCGAGCGCAAGCCAATGGCCGTTGCTCGCAAAGTTGCCTTGGCATCGCGCGCAAGCGGGTGGAGCTTCTCCGTTGTTGCCTCCCGACGCATGGAGCCAAGATCCTCGTTTGGAAGAATGAGCCGGGCTCCATTGGAGGCAGCGTTCAGCGCTTACGTTACGGCAAATAAGGGGGGGGGAACGCAGCTCTGACAGGCTGGTTGCCCCTCCCGCAGCAGCCCCCACTGCGCCAGCAGCCCCGGCTGCCACCTCAGAAGAGGTTGCGCTGCAAGCTGCCAAGGCAAGTCGGGCGTCGATGCGGGTTGCGTGTTGCGCTTTACGCGTAGAGTCACGCTGAGCCGCCTCACATGTTGCGTTTGCATGTTAAGGGGCCAGTCAGAGTCCCGCGGTGTAACTCAGAAGAGAAACAATGTTTTCTGGGCGGTGTTGGGGGGGAGGGTTGCCTGCCGTGCGCCCAAGTGGCTTTTCTCATGTCATGTAAATTCCGCTTTTGCAGGAACAGCTTTGCGAATTCAAGACCAGGGTGCGGATATCACTTTTACTGAGCCGGCAATAAGGCCAAGTGCGCGCGCTTGGCAAGCACATGCCTTTGCACGCTGCTTGCGTGCCTGCTCGTGCTATAACTGACCGCTTGCGCGCCTTCGCTGCATGCGCAGTGCGGGCGGCCTGTGTGCGCGTGTGGTCTTTCCCCCGCGCACACGTGTGTGCTTGTGCGTGTGTGTGTTCGTGTGGGAGTGCATTTGTGTGCGCCATGTGTTTGTGATTATGTTTCTGTGTCTGAATTGGTATGCGCGGGCGTGCTGCAGGCATGCGTGCGTGCGTGCGTGCGTGCTTGCGTGCGGGCGTGCGTGCGTGCGTGCGTGCGTGGGTGGGTGGGTGGGTGGGTGGGTGTGTGTGTGTGTTTCTGTGTCTGTGTCTGTGTCTGTGTCTGTGTCTGTGTCTGTGTCCGTGTCTGCGTCTGCGTCTGCGTCTGCGTCTGCGTCTACGTGTGCGTGCGTTCTTGCGTGTGCGTGCGTGCGTGCGTGCGTGCGTGCGTGCGTGCGTGCGTGCGTGCGTGCGTGCGTGCGTGCGTGCGTGCGTGCGTGCGTGCGTGCGTGCGGTGCGGTGCGGTGCGGTGCGTGTTGTTGCTGTTTGCGTGCGTGCGTTGTGCGTGCGGTGCAGTTGCGTGGTGCGTGCGTTGCGATTAGTTGCGTTGCGGTGGTGCGTTGGCGTGCGTGCGTAGCGTTGTGCCGTGCGTGGTAGAGTGCGGTGCGTGCTGGTGCGTAGGCGTTGCGTGCGTAGTGTGTGTCGTTGTGTTTTGTGTCGTGTGTGTGTGTGTGTGTGTGTGTGTGTGTGTGTGTGTGTGTGTGTGTGTGTGTGTGTGTGTGTGTGTGTGATGTGTGTGTGTGTGTCTGTGTGTGTCTGTGTGTGTGTCTGTGTGTCTGTGTGTCTGTGTGTCTGTGTGTGTGTCTGTGTGTCTGTGTGTCTGTGTGTCTGTGTGTCTGTGTGTCTGTGTGTCTGTGTGTCTGTGTGTCTGTGTGTGTGTGTGTCTGTGTGTCTGTGTGTTTGTGTGTCTGTTTGTGTGTGCATGCGTGCGTGCGTGCGTGCGTGCGTGTGAGTGTGTGTGTGTGTTGGTATCCGTGTGCGTGTGCGTGTGTTTGCGCGTGCGCGTCTGCGTCTGCGTGTGCGTGCGCGAGTGCGCGTACGCGTGCGTGCGTGTGTGTGTGTGTTGCCTGCTCGCATGCCTGTTGTGTTGCTGCCTGTTTGTGCTTGCGTTTGTGTTTGTGTGTTCTGGTGTTGCTGGCGCGTGTACGAGTGTTGGGGTTTGTGTTCAGTGTGTTGATGAGATTTTGCGTGCTTGCGGGTGTTTTATACGTATGTGCTGTCCGGGTGGGTGGTTGTTGGTGGGTGTGTGGGCGGTTGTCGGGTTCGCTGTTGCGTGCGTGTTGCGTGCTACGGTCCGTTTGTTGATTGCGCTGCTTCGTTTCTGTCTTGCCGCGCATCATGGTCTTGTGTTTTGCTTGTTTTGCAGTGTAACAAGTGCACTAATATATATATATATTTGTAGTATGTAATTATATAACTAATTCGCAATTCTGAGAACAAATGTGTCTTGATCGTGTTTTCCAATTTGCAGTTGAACTTCTGGCCTCACGCGGGGTTTTGGTTGTTTTCACAAGTGGCCATGATGTGCTTGCTGGGTTTCTTGTTTAACTGTTTGGAACATCAGCCACGCTATGTTCCATCTTTCCTCAAGCAGGTGAAGGACCTAGCAACAACCATTCAACAAATCAGCGCACGTGAGCGAAGGACAAATAAGCAGCAAACAATGCACCTGGTTACGGGGCTATCGGTTTTGGTTGTTCGTTCATGGGTTTGTTTTGTGTTATCCCTCTTTTTTGGTAAGGCGTCTACATGGTTTGTGTGAAGCATTGGAATTGGTATAACTTTGTTGCTTCTGCCGTTTGAGCTGATTGAGTAACAGTGGCACGCTACCCATTTATAGTAAGTACACGGTGCGACTTTGTGTCAATTATTCCTAGTTTGCCAGCGCTGGCTGGTCCGTAAAGTAGGTTGAGGCAAGTGCCCAAACCTTGCCGCTGAAAGAGCTTTGAGCATGCAGGGCCTACGCGCCTTTGTTTGATCTCTGTCGAAATTATGTTACATTTGGAGTTGCGCTGAAAAGAAACCAGAATCAAAGATATGACTTGTGCTTGGGCAAAAACAGAGGAAGCGTTAGGTCTTTTGCTTTGCCACCAGTTCGTCTCTTGGTTTGGTTGCGTTGTGATACCCTCGCAAACTACGCAGGCGGCCGGCCTGACAGGCGCGGCGCAGTCCGGGCTGGCCCAAGAATATCTGCTACTGGGGTCCCCAACCTACAGGGCTGTTCAAAGGCGATCCTGAATCTTGGGTTATGGGTTTCCCAATAGGGATGAATTGGGATTTGGTCAAAACTCCGCTTTCAGGGGCGCATTGTTATTTACTACCCTAGGAGTATCGGTGGCCATATTTCTCCGTCAAACACGCGGGAGCTTGGCAGGGAGTGTGCGATGCAGATTTCCACAGCCGGCGTATGGGAGGGGAAGCGGGAATTGCATTGGCATTCGAACAGGTTGTTTGGTTTGAAACCAATGTTAGTGAAGTCAGACATGTGCGTTAGAGAAGCATTCTGAATCACTGACTTTGAGTGCACAAACTTGGGCTGAGCAACAAATCTTTGGCGCCAATCCATTGCAAGTTACTGATGTTTGTTCACATTCCCGGCACCCATGGGACATGGATGTGACGCAACTGTTGCAATAGTTTGCCTATTCAAAGAGTCAACAGGGATGTGCTGATGGGATGTGCTGATTGAAGCTTTGGGTATGAGGCACCGCAATGCACACTGTTTTTGCATATGGAAGAGAACCAGGAATGAAAGCAACATGTTATGAGCTTGTTGATTCAAGGCACGTCAAGCTGCATCAGCGTGATTGACATGCCGCTTGCAGAGAGCACCCTAGACTGAGGTGGCAGGGAAAGGCTTCCCACCTTTGCCTTGCAATGATGCGTAGATTGGGACCCGAACCAAGTCAGGTGCTTTTGAGGTTGAGCTCAGCCGTTTCTCCACGAACAGTAATTAAGCTCAACTTTGGATTGGGGAAAGGCTTGGGGAAATCCACGCCAGTTTCTCAAGATTTCCAAACAGGTCCAAATCCTATTCTGCGAGCCCCCTGGTTCAGGAGGCCCTTAACAGCGTTGGCGCGCAGCGAATGCGAGGCATTGAGGCCCAGAAGGCAGCGGCGCTGGCTGTGTCGGGCAAGCCACAAGGCTCGGCTGACATGAGCCTGCCGCTGGAGGAGGACGGAGTTGGGTGTGTGAAGCTGTGCCTCTCTGGTGCCTTTTGCTTGGATGTTAGGACTTTAACTTTTGCCAACTAATGGGTTTCCATTAAACGACTAAAAGTTAAACTTTTAGCAGGGGAGCAGAAAGCAACCAAGTGAAGGTGTGCTCTCTTTATGTCTGCTAGGTCCCCTAGTAGTGCCCTGTTACCAACTTTTTTGGGGGAGGGTTCCCCTAAAATAGACTACAGCAAAAAGAAAAGGTACCCTTATTCTAACCTCTCAAATCTGGAGGACCTCTGTGTTTTGTGCGGGTGGTCCTGGGCTTCGAAGGAAGCCGCGTTTTGGTGGGGGTGGCCGTAGAAATGTCTGGCTTCCGCCGGCTCCAATCCCAGCACGACGCAGAGCTGCGGGATCTGAACATTGCTCTGGTTATGTACCAGCAGTTGGCTTTGTAGGGGATGCACATACATATTTATATATATATATATGCAACGCCCCCTGGTGCCTAGGTTTTGCTTGATTTCAGCGCGCAGGCTGTAGAGTTTATTTTTTTGTTTTCGATCGATTTTAAGCACAGACGAATGGGCTTGCAGTCCATCATGGCAAGATCCGAAATATCCCAATATGATGCCCTTTCCAAATAGGATTTTACTTCAACTAGAATTGGAATTTTGAATAGAATTTGTTTAGGATATAATTTTCAAAAATGTGTTTATGCTCAACATTGCTCAACTACATCTTCTACAAGCAAATCCCTTCCAAATAGGAGCTACATGAGAATATAAGTGTAGTTTCGGGCAAACTCCAACTAATCTTCAACAAAAGAAGTTAGGAGTTGATTCCCAAATATAATCTAAGTGTTAGATATAATCTACTACGAACACAACTCAATTAGTTGTTCATAATAACCAAATAGAGACTACTTCTCAAATTTAGTTCATATTAAATATGGCTAAACATTTAAGGGACCTCTACAAGGAAATTCAACATACGATTTGTGTTATTTATATCCTGGCCCTTTTGCAGCATAAGAACGGTCCGAAATTAAACCTGTTAGACAGTGTTCCACAAGGAAATTTCAAGGGAGGAGAGGTCACATTCTAAAACTATTTCGAAATAGGGATTCCAGCTGAATCAGTTGCATTTAAAGTTTTATTTGCACAGGAAAACAAAAAATGTTCTATCTCAAAAGGCGGAGGTAGTAGATGAGCAAATGTGGAGAGTTTGGGGGGGGGGGTGACGGTGTGTGAACATACATATATATATATACATACATACACACATATATATATATATATATACAGTACCCCTAATGATCCTGCGCCTCTTCATAAAATTATGTACAATACAGTGTGTCTGAGCATTACACCCACCTTTGTTTATCTCCTGGAAAAGGGTCAACATGCTTCATAGCTAATATGAAGCAAACCGCTCACCAAAAGCACTTGAAAGTTTGTGTAACTAATAACTTGAAAGTGTTTCCACTGGATCGCTAAGCACTTGAAACTATTTTACCAGTGGATGGAACAAATCAAGATTGAAGATTACACAGAACACTTTCCCGAGAATTGTCAATCCTGGCCAAACCCAGACAGCATTCAAGTTCTTCTCACACTTGAAAGCGCTTTACCACCGGATTGAGGATTCAATATCGAGCATTGCACAAACAACAACTTTCCTGAGAATCATCCATCCTGGTCAAACCCTAAAAATGATCAAGTTGTTCTAAAACTTTGAACGTATTTTACCACTGGATTGAAGATTCAAGATTGAACTATTTCACGGAAAGCTTTTCCGAGAATCTTATTGAACACTGAGACTATTGGGACAAACCTGTTTTTTCTCTAAAAAAACACATCTGGGATTTAAGATTCAAGATTTCCAGAAAAAGATTATTTTGAAATATTGAATCTTGAATCCCAGGTTTTGCTTGCAAAATTCAATATTTCAAGAAACATATTTTGAAATCTTGAATCTGAATCCTGCATCCCATATTTGTCTAAAAGAAAAAATGGGATGCAAGATTCAAGATTCCATAATTCCAGGAAGATTGCTTTGAAAAATTGAATCTTGAATTCCAGATTGTCACATTGAACGTCTCCCAGTAATCTGGGGTCCAGAATTCTTAATTGTAGAATTGCGGCACTTGGTGCCCAAGTTTGGCCAAACAAATGCACAATTACCTGAAAACATGACTGAAGTCAAGCAACACCTAGGCACCAGGGGGGGGGGGGGGCGTACCATATATATATATATATACACATATGTATGCCTAAGATATATATGTATATATATACATACATATAACTTCTATATACAATTTATATGTGTGTATACATATACATATACGTATGTACACATATGTATACATATGTATACATTTGTACACACATGTATACATACATACACAGATGCATGCATACATGACATACATGCATGCATGCATATATCGTTGCGAGCCCCCCTCCCCCCCGCCCTGGTGTTGTGGTGTTGTGGTGGTTTGAAGTGGGCGCAGCATTGGCTTAGGTTGGCTCAGAGTTGGCTTGGGTTTGGCTTTGGTACATTGATGAGGCCCTCAGGCCCCTGGCCGAGTCTTGTTGCTCGATATTTGTTTTAGGGAGCCAAACCGTGATGTGGGGCGAAGCGAAGCCCCTGTTTTCATTGGAGGGGGATGCTGGGATCGCTCTTGTACGGCTCACTATTCATGAACCATAATCAACCACATATGGTTTGGCTATGCGCAAAAGCTCTGAAAATGGGTTCCCGATCAACGCAATCTCATGTGAGAACTCCGAGTGCGATGCCCAGAACTCCATGGATATTGGGGTAAATTTTCATGAGCTCAATTCGGGGAAAAAGCGAGCTGACTCAAGATGTAGGTTCCTTTCTAGGCAGTTCCTTGTTTCGATTGTGTGTTTCTGCATGCTCGTAGGTTGCCCAGACTCCGTAAGAGCTCAACTTACCAGCCACTTGCCAAGTGCTGTCCCACCCCTTGCTGGACTTAGCTTGCCTTTCTATCGCTTTGCCTGTTTGGTTGTCCTGCATTTTCTCTCCAACCAGCAATAAGCAAAAGTAACACCTGTTAGGGTCTAAGTCTGGCCCAGTTTCGACTTTCAGAGTTCGCAAAATTTGCGACATGAACTTGGAAGCGGACATGGCGTCCGAGGGACAAGGTCTCAGGGGAAGTGGGCCCACGCTATCCGATTCATCGCATTGAGAGGATATCCGGCGTCGCCTTACGCAGAAGTATGCTCCAACGTGCCCCTTGCGAGTGTGTTGCGGCCGCTTTGGGACCTTGGATGCGGGTTCTCTGTTTGGCAAAAATGGTGCGCGCCCCACGCGGGCCTCCAGTTGTTGGCACTATTGTAAAGTTCGCACCTTGTATACTTGTAGAGATGCACGCCCTGTTTCCACATTTGTATGTCCTTTGTCACGAAGGAACGCGGCCCACGCAGGAACTACATGTATGTGTATATATATATATGATCGAATTTGGGACCTTCTGCGTCGATTAGCCTTCCCGAGTGTCCAGAAAGAGGTCTCTTAGGGCCCCCTTGCACTCTTGGAGAGCTTTCCAGCCCAGTCGATTCCCTTCCAAGAAGGTTCAAGAAACCTTCCTGCGGGTTGGATTTGTGGGACTTGTCTTTTCTACATGGCTGTGGCTCAAAAAAATGTACTAAAATGACACCTCGGTAAATGGAACCAAAAACTAAAGCCGAGTAACCCTAGCTCTCGAATTTGAGCCACAGCCACATAAATGAATTTGGATGATTGGTTCTACGGTGCATAAGAAAGCGGATGCCTGGCAGGACCAGTGGAGTACTTAGAACTTTCGAGTCCACGGGCGTACATCCCAAGCGTTTCCATGTTATGGGCTCCCACACACCAGTTCCCACATGTTGGATTTACGGAGGAGGTAGCCACGTAGACATGTTGAAGCTGTTCAATGCTCAAGGTCTTCGACTTTGTGAGATTTCTAGCAAGTGAAAGACCGTGACACGCCGTGAGACTTGGCAGGCGAAAAACCACTCACATTCGTCCTGGCTGGCATTGTTTGCTGCTGGGTTTGAAAAGGTCCTTCTGAATGGATGTTTCGGGAAGACCATGATTGTTCCATTGATGATGCAGAAGTGTGCTGCTCTAACATTGCGGCCTTCGCAAGTCTAGCTTAGCGTGGACAAGGCTTGTTGTTGATGTAAAGTTTGAGTTCCACCCAGGCCCCCCCACTAGTCAAACAAAGGATGTTCATGTAACGGCCTTTGTTTTAAGAACCTTTTACCCCCCAGGGTTTGGAGGGTTCCCTTACAAAATAGTGTCGGTTTTCGGTGGTTTTCTTTTGGGGTCTGCCTGAAATCTGCAAGATGATGCTTTTCATGGTTTGAAAATATTTGAGGAATATTCTATGATATCATTTCGAGGGCTCCTTAGACACCTTAGACACAACATGAAAGCATCGAATTACTTTCACTCAAATGGAAACTGTTTGTGCTTTGCTCGGAAGAGGTACCTGGACATTGAGAATCAAGGCTGGGCCCGGGGTATGTTGGTGGATTTGGGTGAGGGGTTATTCACTCCTTGCATGAACCAGGCCATGGTGGCAAAGGTATTTGGACCCCAAAATGGCGGGATTCCTTTTGGTTTCCCAGTCAAAACGCGGGTGACAAGGTACCCCGGGCAAGGGTACCTTGCACCATCACCCCCCAGAGCCCCAACAGAACCGGAACGGAGCTGATCTGGGCAGACACCGCAGAGCTTTCAGCTGAGGAGGCTACAAGATGTTGCAACCCTGCCTGTGAAGGGACTCATCCGTTTGCCAACGCAATGATTCCGCCCTCCTTGACCAGAGCTCGGGATCCGAAGCAGTTGCGAGTGCGCTCGGAAACACCACCCAGGCATCTGAAAAGCACGAACGGCACGGGTCAAGAATTCTGGGTGAAGTAAAGCGACATCCCACGACCTCACCCCAAATGGTGGTTTATGTGGGGACTATCCCCCCAACCACCTTATGCCAGGTTGGTGAAGTATTATAATTCACCCAGAAAGATATCAACAGTTGAACTGAAACCAGGATCCTATGTACCAAACTGACCTAAAAGGACATGAAGACCCGCATTTGCCGTCCAGGATGATATGAAGGTCGTGAAAGCAGAACAACTAAAAGCAAGTGCTCCTCCAAATGGTGGACCCGCTGTTGGTTGGCCCAGAGGTGTCTTAGGTGGCTGAGAATGTGTACACCAGGCCTGAGTCGGGAGGATCCCATCTTCCCCATTTCAAGGATTCTTTCGCAAAGCAACACAAAACCTTGGAGCAAGCTTTTTGAGAAGAACGATTGAACAACATGGGGAACCAACCCCTAAGACCGCTCTCCGCACACAGATTTGGGTCGATTTGTAGGTTGGACAAATGGAACAAAAAGTGAGCACTTACAGAGGGAACCCAAGAAACCAGCGAAGGATCAAACTAGTGGGATCAACCGACCTGCAAGGATACATTTGGGCCAGATCCCCTTGTAAAGTTTAAAGCAGCTTTTTGTGCGTATCCTTGGAGTTGAAACCCTGATCAACTCCATCCTTACTTTGGTGCATGTTGCTTGGATGTTATGACTAAGCAACTTTTTGCCAACCTAGTGGGTTTTCCGTATGAAACCACCGAAAGGTATTCACTTTTCGCAGGGGCCCGCAGATTTCGCCACCGAGATATGGCTGCCGCCCTTCAAAGTGAGCACCATTTAAAGGTGGTTTGTGTCGTATCCTTGTTGAAATCCTGATCTCCGTAAGAAGTTGCTGGGGAATCAGCCCCGGGACTTGAGACGCGCAGGCAACTCCTGCGGCGCCCTGAAGGCGATCCGAGGGAGTTTGAACGTCCTTCGCACCGGGAAAGTGGAACTGGGGATGGTTGCGAAATCCGCTTCTCGCACCACCGTTCAGAAACCCAACGGATGAGTCGATTCCCCAACGTAAATACCAAGAAGCGATGGTTTCAACCATGGTTTCACAGTGGTGCGAATTCCACAGTATGGAACTTGGGGGTGTCCCTTTTTCCCAAACTTGAGCAAGTGTCTTAGGGCACAACGAAGGACTGCTTGGGTCCAATGAAAACTGCGTGCTTAAATGCACTAAATGCAATGTAGACTTGCCAGTGCTTGGAAACGACTCTCTTAAATCTCACGATACGATGGAAGCAATCGAAAGGTGGGGTCGCGCCAAGGTTTTGGCCCCTCCCATTTGTACCAATCACTATGAGTTCGAAACTGCAAAGACGGAAACCATCCGCCCAACCTTCATGGGAGAGCTCGCTTGCATTGACGAACAACAGTTGCTCACAGGTGTGTTCAAGCGTTCCCCTTTTTGTCCCTGTCCCCACACTCAATCAACAGTCCCTTTCCCACAGGCGCTTGAAATCTGTCCAATGGGAAATAGAGAGAGCTCAACTACAAACTTCCGAGAAGATGGCGATGTCAAATTCTTGCTCTTGGCATCGACCCAACTAGCACGATTTGCCCGAAGAGCTGCTGTATTCTTGCGAATCTTGCTGCGAGTCGAAAGATTCTCCGCACGAGCTGGGTATGTCTGAACATAGGCAGGGGGATCAGAAAATTGCTTTTGTCATGTTGAACTCTTGTTTTCTTTACAACAACCTGACAAATGGTACGCTCAGAAACAAACAGCCGCACCCACACACACACACACACACATTTGAACCTGACCCAGCACTTGCGGAGTGCGCTGGGTTGTGGAATCGCTGGGTTTTAGGTTGTCAGATTGGTATTTGCGAGCATTTGCATTTGATTCACTTGGAGCAATCTAAACATGACATTTGTTGTTAGGGACCAATCTTTCATAGACAGAGCTTCGCAGCCCCCCCCCCCCAACCACAACAGCTTAAATTGAGACTATTTTTTAGTCTTACGTAGGGACACGTGTTTTCTCTTATTTTGACACTAATTTGGTGTTATTTTGAGGCTAACTTGGTGGTATGTGTGTTGGCTTATTTTGAGATTGGTGCTATGTTGACACTACATTGGTCTTATGTGTTTGCGCTACGTAGTTTACACTAATTTGCTGCTATGTTGATAGCTTTGTGATAATGGTTTCTCGCTTGAGCGGTCCTTTCTCTTCACAATCGGGTGAGGCAACAAGGAAAAAGCAGAAAGCACCCAATTAGTGTCAACATAGTGTCGACATAGTGTCAAAATAGTGTCAAGACACTGCCAAACTGGTGTCAACATAGTGCAGCAAATTTCACACTAATCTGGCGCCAATTTGGCGTTTCCTGCAGCGGAGCAAGGTTTTTCGAAGCCAAACTTCGCGAGGACAAAGCAGAATTACGAGCACTTGTGCAGAGTTTGGAGCATTTTTTTAAACATTTCTGCACAATTACCAAGTTAGTGCCAACATAGTGTCAAAATAGTGTCAAATTAGCGTCAAATCAGTCCCAGTGGGTCCAAGTCCCTTCTCAGCTGGTGATTGGCCAGTTCATTAGTGAGGAGAGTTTCAGGGCCAAATCCTTGTCAGCGGTGTCTTGGACCCCAAGACCGTGCTCCTGCTGATTTGGCCCAAGGCGCGTGGTTCACAGGTCAAATGAACACAAGTTTTTGATAAGGACACTGCTCAGCTGAAGACAACAGGTCTGCATGTGTTTATGTCATGTGCTTGGGTGCCTGGAAATTCGGAATTCGATCATGGGTCTCCTTCGCTCTGCCGCTATACATGGTGCGCCCCTTCCAGCCCTGCTACAAGTGGCTCATGGCATTTGAGTGCCTGCTTCGGCATTGACCTGCCACTATTACTTGGCTGTTAAAGGTTTAGCTTTAAATCGACAAACCAAGGTTGAGGCCCTGCGGCCCTAACCCCCAACTGCAAATGTCGACTGGCAGCGCTTTTTTTTGTCTGAACCCAGCTCATTGGAGCCGGCTGCTGGCTCCAGCTCTGAACCTCGTGGGATGGCTCGCATTGAGAAGGTGGAAGGGTCGCAGGACCCCACTTGATATGCGACAACTTAAAATGCAACAATCTGTTTCGATGTACTGGCAGGACCTGCAGGTGGTGGCACCGCTTCGCTTTCGGGTGTCGGCACCTTTTCTTGAATAAGACGTGTTCGTAACACGCATGGAATTCAGCAGGGGGCATGGATCTTAGGAAACAGCCCAGCAGATCTTTGAGGCTGGTTTGCATATATGTAGTCAGTGCTATGAGCTGTATTGCCTAGCTAGCAGTGAATGCATGAAACTGCAGAATTGCCAGGCGCTACACTTTCATGCCCAACTCCATGCCAGTGAGATCATGGCAACTGAGGAGATTTGCCCTTTCCACTTGGTTCCTTGTAAGTAGCCCTGCCAAGCAGCGCGCAGGAGCGTGAAGTGGTGGTGTGGCCTGAGGGTGGCAGGAGTGTCGCCTGGTGCCCAGACCGTTTCAGCTATTAGCAAATTTCCTTTGATATCTAGCCACATCGAGGTGTACGAAGATGATTTAGAAGAGAATTATGACCTGCTGCGTGAGTATTTCCTGGAAGTATCTCCTGGGCCTCTTCCGGAACTAATCCACCACCAGGCCAGGAGCTATTTGCAGGATCAAGCCTTGATTTTCAGCTTTTGTGATGGGAGGCCGCGTTTGTCCTTTTGACCCTGCGGCTGAACTACCACCAGCAGCATTATGGCAAGCGTGGTGGCCGTCGATCCATCCGCGATTCTTTGCCGTAGATTCACAAATATTGTTGCATCAAACCTTGCAAAATATGTTTGCCTGAATTTGAATTGCGGTGTGACTCCCAGTTCAAAGCAAAACACGTCGCACCCAATGGACTGCCGGATTTCCCTATTGTGTTGGTTTTAGGGTATGGCAACAAAACAATAGCAGTTACCTGGAGGACTGTTGCTTTCTGCGTGATTTGTTTGGAGGGTTGCTCCCAACTCCCAAAAAGTCACGAACACTGTTTTCCTTGGCTTGTTGCACAGTGTGGTTCCCAGCCCAAAGAAGCATTACGCTTATGATATGGCTGGTTCCCCCTGGCCATGGGTTGGTTTGGGTCTGTTTCCCAGCTCAAAAGGCCATCGCATCCAATGGTACTACTGATTGTTCATAGATTTGTTTGGGAGTTGTTCCCAGCTCAAAAAAGTATCAGTGCTTCTATGCGTACTTATAAAAACACAATATGATCGGTTCCCTTGGTTTTGTCGGTGTTGTTCCCAAAACAAAAGTGATTTGTTAAGCACCAAGGACAGCTTGATATCTGCAACGCTTCCTGATTTCCAACCCCCGGCCGATGCGCTCACCTGAGGAGTGGGCGCACACGCAAGCCGTCCGACTGCGTGCACTTGCTTCGCACTGCACGCGGTTGGCAAGTCGCACCTGCGAATCGAGGCCATTGCGCACAATGCGCAAGAGGGGAGTGGGTTATTTTGAAATGTGAGCCCTGGCCTTGGGCAGGAACAAGCGACTGAAAGTGCTGAAGGGCATTATCATCTACAACAACAAACAATGGGCGCAGGACTCTAAATGTTTGTTTCGTCATTGGGGATTTGTTGTGGGTTTGAGCTTGGCTTGGCAGGCACGCGCTTCGAAGGCCTGCAAAGAGGCTGGACAAGTTGCGCTTTGCTTGTGCAACAGGCTTATAAAGTCTCAATTGGTCCGAATGTGTACCACGCAATCGAATTCGAAATCACGCATGGTTAGAGTTTGTATCAAATACAAAATATTTGTTTTATCATGATCAGCTTGGGAATTTGTTCGCTTGCTTCATGATCAATTGACCCTCCAAAATCTCAAGTTGTTGGCGTGTGTGGTGCTGGCAGGAGGTTCCAAGCGAATCTGGGGGTGATGAGGTGCCAAACACTGATGACCAGGCACTATGCATGCGCAGCTTTTGCCTGCCACTTTAAGGGTCCATCATTGCCCTTTCAATTTGTGCTTTCTGACTGGTCCGGTCCGTTGTTTCATCCTGAAGGCCGCCCTCGATGACGACAGCCAGCTGGAAATGGAGCAGGAGTCAAGCACATGTAGCGCATGCTAAATTCTCATCCATGGGCCAGGATCTCCCTGTTGTGGACAAGGTGCCAGCCGTGCTGGAAGAGGAGTTAAGTCAAACACGAAATGCAACATGCATGGTCATCAATAACAATGTTTTGATGCTTCCATCCAATCACTACCTTCCCAGGACCTTGGGGGTGACAAAGCTGCTGCATTGCTAGCGGAACTGGAAGAGGAGAGCTGTAAGACCACATTGTATTGCTAGTTCATGGAGTTGCTCCAATTGAAGTAGTTTTGCGTTCCTCAGGACCTTTCGACTGGCCTTTCTTGCCACAAACCCTCAGAGCCCGATGAGCTGGCCAAGCAGGAGCTTGTTGCCTCATGGTTGTAATCACGGAGCCGCTTGCTTTCAGGAATTGGAACCAGAAGTGTGCCCTGACAATCACGCAGAACCTGCAGGGCGCAATGCCTGGGCCCAATTCCTGATATCGTTCTGTGACATCAACAGTCAGTTGTCCAACTGGTGGCTCAAGGAGCTCCCTTCTGATCATAACATTGATATCGGCGAAAAGGAGGTGGCGGAAAACAAGAAGGCCAGGTCTGCATCAGATGAATATATCTAGCATGTAATTCTTTATGAGTAGCAAGAGCAGCATTTGACGTTTGTATTTCGATTCAGCAGCTACTGTGGAAATTGAGTGCTGAAGAACCGTTCCCAACAAATACATTGGTGGAACCAACAATTGAAATAGCAGACAATGTGCAAAGGTGCCACCTTGACCCCCAAAGTCGAAATTCTGGGCAATCAAACTCCATTCACAGGGCAAAAATGGAAGTTGTTTTTGGTGAACAAGTGTGCAACCTGCGCATGCAGGACAATGCAGCCAACCAGCAGTCCGGCCACGGGGTAGGGGGCTGAGACATCTTGACTACTCAGCCGGTGCAAGACAATCAAGAGTAAAAGAGTAGGGATGCCTAGCCTTGCAATTGGTCAGGGCTCTAAGCCGCATGTGGAGGCCAAGGACAGATAGATGCATGCTAGCTACATCCAAGCACCTCATGTTCGTGGATTTGGGGAACCTGTAAATGATTGATGAACCCCCTTGAACCAAACCCCAAACGGTAAATATGGGGTACTTGGATGAATTGAAACTTGAGATGCATTTGTGTGAGGAGAAACGTGGTCCGGTGGTCAAGCTGAATGACGGGCCTCTGCCACCGCAAGTTCTCAGCCATGAGGAACTTGCCGCATTGGAACTGGCTGCTGGGGACCTGGTCGGCAAGCAGGCAGAGCTGAACAGAGCGGCCGCTGAGGCTGTCCGGAGTGCGATCAGTTGCTAGTTACCCGCGCTTGGCTTCTTTAACCTGATAACCGCATGTGTACACGTGGACAGGTAAAAAAGTTGTGGACAGTTTGTCAGCCAGTCCTTTTTACATGTACCCTTTTGCCTAGCATCACGGGTGGTCCACAAAGGGGCCATCATGATAGATTGGGGTTCTGAATGAACACAATGAATGAGTTTTGTTTCACATTCTTGGTCGTTGCGTCAATTGCTCGAAGGTGCTTTGACTGCTGTGTGACCATTTGTTTATCGTGTGTGTGCTATGCTCACACATACTCCCATTATTTTCAGCAGCCAGCCAACCAGTCAGCAACACGTAAGAAAACGCAAAACAAACACACACACACACACACATCCACCTGGACGATGGCAAGTACGCTCGCTTTAAATTTGCACCCTAGCAAGCTTTTGCTTGACCACTTATGCGCCCAGAGACGCAAAGCCGCAGAGATGTTCATCAGCCAGGCAGCAATAAACGACCAAAGGCCGCCGGGATTTTGTGCATGCGTTCGCGTCTTTTTTGGCGCGCACTGCCATGGCAAAAAGGCGCGCAACTTTCCCATGCCCAACATGTAAACCAGCCAACAAGCCAAGCGCCCAGCTACCCCAAAATCTTCCAGACAATTATTCATCCATCCCCCTATCCAAACAATGGACTGACCCAGAAACTTACCCAGCCAGCTAGCAAAGCAATCCATCCGAACAAGATAATGTAAGCTGCGTGTGACGCGCGAGCGTGTGTGTGTGTGTGTGTGTGTGTGTGTGTGTGTGTGTGTGTTTGTTTTTGTTCGCTGTTTGTGCTATGTGTCCGTGTTTTGTTTGTGTTAATTTGTTGTCTTTAAATTTGTTTGTTTGTTTGTTGTCTGTTTGTTTATGTTCCGTGCGTTTCATTGTGGCATCAACAAGGTTGCGTGTTGGTAAGTTTGTTGTTGTGTTATTGTTTGCTTGCGTGCTTGCTTGCTTCCTTGCTTGGTTGAAGGGTTGCTTGGTTGGGTGATTGAGTGGTTGGTATGCTTGGTTGGTTGGTTGATTGATTGATTGACTGACTGATTGATTGATTGGTTGATTGGTTGATTAATTTTACTGATTGCTTGATTGATTGATTGATTGGTTCATTGATTGATTGATTGATTGGTTGGTTGATTGATTGATTGACTCATTTCTTGACTGATTGGTTGGTTGGTTGCCTGATTGATTTGATGGTTTGGTTGGCTGATTGATTGATTGATTGATTGATTGATTGATTGATTGATCGATTGATTGATCGATTGATTGATTGACTCGGGTCTTGATTGATTGAATGGTTGATTGACTGACTGATTGGTTGATTGATTGATTGATTTGACAAACTGATTGATTCATTGGTTGGTTGGTTGATTGAGTGAGTGATTGAATGATTGATTGACTGATTGATTCATTGGTTTGTTTGATTGATTGGTTGATTGATTGAATGATTTGATTGATTGGTTGGTTGGTTGGTTGATTGATCATGATTGGTCATGATCGATCATGGTTCATCGATTGACTGGTTGGTTGGTTGATTGCTTGCTTGATTGATTTGTTGATTGGACGGTTGATGAACTGATTGTTGGAATGGTTGGTTGATTCAATGACTGTTTGGCGGATTGGTTGGTTGGTTGCTTGACTGAGTGATTGATTGACTGGCCGGTTCGTTCGTGGTTGGTTCAATTGTACAATCAAACGGTTATTGCACATGCGTATGTTTGTGTGAGTGCATACTTTCTTTTTGTTTGTGAATGTGGTCTAACTTATGTCTATGCACGTGTTTGCTCGCTTAGTTGTACGTCTGGCTGTTGCTTGCGCATGTCATTTGTTTTGTTTGATTGTTTGTCTGTTTGTTTGTTTGTCTGTTCAATTCTTTGTGTGTTTGCTGTGTGTTTGTTTGATTGTTTGTTTGTTTGTTTGCCTGCTTGTGTGCTTGCTTGCTTGCCTGCCTGCTTGCTTTTGAATCACATCAATGTGAGTGATTGGATAACTTGTGGGGTTGCGGTTTTTTTTGGGTTGTGTGTGCTGGTTTGCTTGTTGTTTGTGTGTGGAAGGTTGTCTGGTTATTTGGTGGTGGTGTTTGCTTGCTTGGTCGTGTTGCGTGCTTGTTTGTGTGGTTGGTTGGCTGGTTAGCTGGCTGATTGGTTGGTAGGTCGGTCGGTAGGTGTGCTTGGTATGGCTGCTTGCCGAGATTGGATTTCTGTTGTTTATTTCTATGTGCTTCTTGCTGTATACGTTTGTCTTGCAAGTTCGTCAATGTGCGAGGATGATGCTGAAATCAAACACGGCAAAGTCCAGAAGCGCAAAGCCAAGAGACAGGACGAGTTGATGCATGTGTGAATATATATATATATATACATATATATGGTCAGGTCCCCCCCCCATGAACTGCCTTTCCTTCTTTCTTCATAAGCTATCTGCAAAAACACGGTGTTTTCCATATAGTGCTTAGCTCTCTCGACCATCGCACATATGTATATATATATATATATGTACTATATATATATATGTGTGTGAGTGCAATGTATGTATACATGCATGTACATATGTATAACGTAATGTAGGAATGTGTGTATGTACGCATTTATGTATGTACGTACATGCGTATGTATGTATGTGTGTATACGTATCGACATATTTACACATTCACACATGTATACAACGTAGCATGTGAATATTATATATATATCATGTGTGTATGATCATGTTTGTTCTTCCCTTTTCCTCACGAGGAGAAGCAGGACAAGGAGTCCCAGCCACCAAAGAAAAGGGGCAGGCCACGTAAAGACGCCGGCAGTAACCCAATGCAGCAACAGACACCCGAGCCAGACCAACCTTCTGATCTGGCCCTTGAACAAGTGCCAAAGGCAGAACCCAACACGTCCAATGGCACCAGTCCCAAGCAGGTCCGGCAGGCAGCTCGCAAGCAGGGCAAGCGCAAATGCGCACAGGCCCAACCCAACCAGACCACACACCCATCAGCAGAGCTTGAGGGTGCTGAGCCAGTCTTGGCCTTGGTGCCAACAGTGCAGGTGGCCGGTGACTCTGACAAGGACTGCGTGGCTGAGGACGTTGCAAAAGTTATGGAAAGGTCCAGCCAGACCACAGCGGCCGCGCGAAAACGTTCCAGCAAGGCAAAAACGGGCATCATGAGGCTTATAGCCGCCGAAATTGACGACCTTGTCATGCCCGATGGTAAGACCTCGGAGTTCTGCAGGCAGCCATGGACTAAGCCAACGCATGCTTCAGTCTTCTTGACATCAAGTCTTGGTATTTGGGATTTTCAGTTTCATATCGTGGCTGGCCAGCTATCAAGACTTGAGGTCGTTTACCTTGAAGCCGCCGCCGGGCAAATCTGGGAGCATTGGGGTCGTCCTCAGCTCGGAAGCCTTTTACGTGAACCGATCTTTGCATCGAAAGGCTGGTTAGCTTTACAGTCTGACACGCAGTGCTAGCACACATTGCCCCTGTGTGACAGGCTGACAAGAAGGGGGGCTGTACAATCTCTTGGGGCTGTAGCAACGAGTCGCTTCTCGCCGCGCCTGCCTGCCAAATTATTTGACATTGTGCTGAGTTTGAATGCTGGTTGTAATGCAAACCAAGTTCCTACATGTATAATAATATAGCATACACACATTAATATGTATTTATAAATATATATGTGCAATCCCTTTGCATTTCGATAAAAGCATCTGTATTTGCCAGATGGAAGCTGGCAAAAGCAGCTTCTGGATGGTCTGTGGAGGCTCAATCTGCTACTACATGTGATTGGCCGCGTGTTAGTTTTCATTGCTGAAATTGTGTCCATTGTGTTTTCGTCTCGCCAGGCCCCTGGTCAAAGCGCATGACATCGAAGACTGCGAGCCCAGGCCTGCTTCCGGGGTCATCGTTGATGGACGCCGAAGCCAATGACCTGCGCAGGTGGTGCTCAACTATATGCTGATCAATTGAGCTATGTGCGAGATGCCTGTGACACACCTCTGGGTCTGAGTATGTAGCTAAAATGTTTGGTAGTCCACACATGCCAACTGAACCACTTTACATGCGGGGTAACCTTTGATTTGAGAAATTGCACATTATGGAGGTGAGTTGCCTAGCGAGCTGAGGGGAAGCTGAAATTTGCGAATTGGGGAGTGCCACATGTGGATTCACATGTGCTGTCAGATTCGAAGCTGGGTGTGCTGAAAACTGAGACGTGTAGGAATCATTGTGGCTTGAACGCACACATGAAACTGCAGCCCTTGACCTGCACGCAGTTCTGCTCTACACCAATGTCAGTGGATCAATTGGTCTGGAATAGGTTGTAGCTGCACTTATACTTGTGGTGATGCTGCGAAGCCGACGGAGCGTATTCCTTTCTGCGTTCCAAGTGGCTGCTTTGCTGGCGTTGGGGGCCCCCCCTCTATTGCTCTTACCTCAGCATGTGCTGTTGAAGTTACTGAATCGAGGTATGTCTGATTAATTAAGGATCCATGTGGCTGACTTTGCAGCCCAGAGTCTCCCAGAGGGCACTACCCGCGACCTATGCTGCCTAGAATTGTTTTCGGGCTGTGGGTCCGTAGTTGCTGGCTTCAGTCTGCTCCTCAATCGTGTTGCCTACTTGCATGTTGCCTTGCCTCAAACTCACCAAATTGGATCTAGAAGCAAATCATGAGAAGTAGCGTGCTACCAAGGATCCCGAGGTGCCACTGCGTTAGGGGCCCAGTTCTTCGTTCTGTGCAGATGAAGTTGAGTTTTGTGCTGATCAGGCAACCCTTTGACCATTGTCGTGAAGCAGTTTTTGAGAACCTACTGACCTCCTTTGGCCTGATCAACGCGGTCAGCCTGGTCCTAAGGGTCAAATGCACAGGCTTAATACACAGTGGGTTGCCATGCAACTCATTCTCTTTTCTAAGCTCCTCGCAGCACCAACGCACTCAGACGCAGCCGCTAGGCTGTGGCCGCTTCAGCTTTGTGCATGATGGCAACACGGTTGCCACACGCATGACGATGTTACTTCTATTAGGAGTAGTTCGGGGGTGCATGTGGATGGTTGAGAATCCACTACGATCTGCGTGCCCAACATTCCCGTACATGCAGAACCTGATCACTATGAAAGAACTGTGGCCTGCCAGAGTTTTCTGGTCGGGGCCTCAGGCCCTGCAAGGGGTGCTCATCTCTTTCAATTGTGAACTAGCCTGCAGTGATCAATTAGTTGTCAGCTGCAGACTTCAACCGGAGCCCAGGTTCATGGCAAGCTTTGGCGCGAAATCCAAGAAACCTCAAATGGGTTTGGGCAATGTCCCATGGCTATCCCAGCTCTACCGGGACTTGAATCGTGAGGTCAAGGAGAACTTGAAAAAGAACAAGAAGGAACATGAGATGGTGAAGGTCACAATAAGCAAAAGAACCGGTGCCAAGTCCATGAACTTGCCTTAGCTTGGTGCTATTTGGTTTTGCGGCCTCTGGTAGACCTTCTTGCACATAGCATGTGTTTGTGTGTGTGTGTTGCAAATGGGATCCTGGACATCACTTAGATCTGGTGGGCGCGATCTTCGTGCATCTGCACGATACCCTGCGGCCTACGGAGGTGAAATTTCCAGCCTTCATTTACAGTGGATGGACATTTGGCTGCTTGCATATTGGTGCCCCCAAATCCATGTGTAACAGGCTTCATTTTCAGCACGAGGGGTCGCCGCCTAGCGCAACACAACATGCAAACCATGTGCAAGTGATATCTACTAGCTAGCCTTGTGTTCATGCAATCTGTTCACATCTGTTGTTTACTCAGGAGTCGAACCCTGATGTCCCAGACCTGACAGCCATAGTTTTGGAAAGAGGATTTCAGGACAGCTGGTCAGTCTTCATGCATACATTGATCGGGTTTCCGCTAGATTGGTATCTTGGCCCGCTCCCTTTGACCCATTTGCCTCCGAAAGGATCCTGGTGGCGACTGGAGCCACGCGAACCTCGGCCCGCTCTTGGATTTGATGACAAGGGGAGCTGAGGATGACTCATTTGCCCCAGACCTTTTACTCCCTATGTCTCTTGAAACTTCGGAAGAGCTTTTCAAAGCTGCCCGTGACCGGTGGCAGCACAAAGCTTAGTCCTGTGTGCCAAGCCAAGATTGCCACAACTGGGAATTACATATGATAATGGGGATTGCACAACAAGATAGAGAAACCGGCTGTTCTGGGGCCTTTGCAATCTTTGCTCCTTGGGGCATGATCTGGGCCTGGTGGTAATTTGCAAGAATCTGTATGCCGTTTGAGTAATTCGGAATGTGCAGTGCTGTTTGGCAGTCAGTTGTGAGACTGGCTGATATCTGCAAGCGGCATCTAGTGACCGGAGCTTGGGACATGCTGGAAAAGGAAGGTAGCTACAGTTCGTTTGCCTTTTCATTGGCACACTAGACCAAACATGCTGCACCTCACATGGACCAGCTTGCAGTAGGGCCTGAGCCTGCCTATACAAAAATGCCTGCCAGTGCATTTTGGCACAGCGCTTGGTGGACCGACCTGGCAGCAGACCCCTGAGTTTGCAGGCCTGGGGTGCGTTAGATTCGCGTTACTTTGCGTTAAAAGACCGTTCTGGGGGTAAACTGGGCGTTACTTTGCGTTAGAATGCGTTAAAAGCTACCGGACTGTTTCCCAGCACTTGGAGGGGGGCTGGAAACAATCAACTTGCCCCCTTCCTGCCACTGAGCTCTCCCGCTGCTGGTGTCATACTCCGCTCCAGTGACTCCAGTGAGCCTGCGCAGGCCATTATGGGAAAGAAAGGTGAAGCTGGAGGAGCAATTTGGCCGAAAAAACGTGTGTGACACTTTCCACGGGTCAAAGGGCTTCCCTGAAAGATCCTTTTTGACCCTGCGCGCCGAAAGATAGTTAAAAAGGCAGTCATTGACCCCGGTTGCAAGAGAACTTGCCTTCAAAACAAGCAGTTGGTGCTGGCTTTGCATGTGAGGCATCTTCTTCAGTGGAGGCGTTCGATGCGGAGAAGGAGATGAACTATGTGATGAAACGTTTGAGCCGCAAAGGCTCGTTGACAGCGAGTCAAGGGCTGAGAATTATTGATTTGTTTCTTGATCTATTGGCAACGCTGTGCGAGCAACTGCTTACTGTTCTGCTGGGGCTTAAGGTGAACCTGATGAGGGCACCAAGAGCTCAACTGCATCTAAGATGGCTGGCACCAAGCGAGCGTCTGCTGCTCTGAAGAAAGGGGCACCTTCTAGCCCTGCAACTGATGCACGTTCTTGCAAATCAACACCTGTGAAGAGCCCTGAGACCAAGAGGCCGAAACCAGCCGCTACCCCCGTCAGGAACTTGAACTTTGACATGACCAGGCTGGAGCAAAAAAAGGAGGCTGCTCTGACCTTGGCAGAGTCCCAGAGCTCGGCCATGGATGTTGAACCTTCGTTGACTTTGAAATTGGGCGAGCTTGATTCAGCAGACAAAGTCAAAGGGGCTGAGCAAAAGGAAGTGGTGCTTGTTGAAGAGTCACAGGACACCAATGCTCCTTGAATGAACTGGCATGGGGTTTAGCCACCGTTGTTCAACCTCTCCGTAACAAATTGCATGCAGCCTCAGTTTACCATTCCAACACGGGTCTAAGGTGTTTATGTGTTTTTCCGAATTAGAATTATTATAATAGAAGAAGCGCCTTTTTTGAACTATCGAACATGTGCCAAGGTGCAGCAGCCTCCTGATGAACAGAAAAAATGTCCGCTACTTAGTGGACAATGCCTGGGCACGTCACCCTTTCAAGTCCTCCCCCCTAGTGATTAGTTCAAGTATAACTGATTGGGATTGATTGGGAAATCCCAAAGCCTGCAGGGGTTAGATTGGGGTTGCAGGTGCTTTGATTGAGAGCTGAGAAGCCCATAATATATATATATATGCTGACAGGTCTTATGCAATCAAGGGACTCGACTTTGAAGTATTGTTGGAGGCTATTGGGAGTGTCGACCCATTGCGAGATCTAGAGAAATACGAAAATTGTTGGAGGCCTAAGAGAGGTCCAGTGACCACAATGGCCACTTGTTCACTTGTTGAAGTTGGCCCCTAAACTGCCAAACTCACCCAAATCGACAGCAATGTTGATCAGCCAACAGATCTAGGAATACGAACCCTGGACAAGGTTTTGGCACAACATTGTTGGAGGCTTTGTTCCCAAGAGAGGTCAAGTGACCACAAGGGCCAATTTTATCAGGTGGCCTGGGAAGGTGTTGTTGCATCAAGAAAACACATTCTGAGGCCACCTGTTGAAATTTGCCCTTGAACTGCCAAACTAATCCAACAAAATTGACTACCCTTTTTCCAAATGACAGACTCTTTTGGTGTGTGTGTGTCTGGAAATTGGTTTGACAACTGTGCCATCACGAGGCCCTGCGGGTGCTGTCAAGCCTCCAGAGCATCCGCAGCCGCCTGTGCAGGAGCAACGGCAATTGGACAAGACCCCACTTGTGGATGCAGGGCCCCAGAATCTGGATGTGAAAAGCCTCGACTCGTTGACAACATTGCCATTTGGGGCAAGCTGTGAGTCGTTGACTGAGGACCTTAACCAAATGAATTTGGAAGCAACAAGTGCCTTGCGACGGGACCTGTTGAGCCAACTTCAAGATGCCAAACCAAAGGGCATGACACACATGTGTGAGGCTTTGAACAAGTGGCTGGGCAACATGCCCAACGATCCTGTGGCTGAAGGGGGCCTTGATGCAAGCCTAAGGCATTTGGTGAACAGCAAGCGGAGCATGCAAGCACTTGAGACTGAGCTTAAAGATGCTCAGGGTGGCTGTGACATGAAAACCAACATAGCCCGCACAGCCATTCACTTCAAGAAGCAGAAAGTGCTACAGGAACTTTCCAAGTCAGGTGTTGCTCAACCAGAGCACTGTGAGTTGTACAAGACTCAGGTGAAGCATTTCGAAGCCTGGCAGGAGAAGAAACATGAGGAATTCCGGCAAGCTGTGGTGCATGTGCAGCAGCAGTTAAACGCAGTGAGCCAAAAACACAAATTGGACCTGGAAGCTGTTGTGAAAGAGTTAACTGGGTTTGCGGGGGACGGCTTGATGGAGAATGATTTCACAAAGGAGATTGAGATGGAAGTGGAATCTCTGTCCAATGAGTTTGAGGCTTTGACCATGCAGGGCTTGCCTTCTGCACCTCTGAGCACCACCCCGTCCGAGAGCCAACCAGTGCCCCCAGCCTCGAGCCAACAAATGGTTCTGCCTGAGAGCCAACCGGCTGAAAGCCAACCAACGCCCCTGAGCCAGCCGGTGCCTATGGAAGAGAGCCAGCCAGCCGACAGCCAACAAGATCCGGTGCCCACAGCAGCACCCCCGGCTGAGAGCCAACCAGCGACCCCATCCGCGAGCCAACAGATGGTTCCGCCTGAGAGCCAACCGGCTGAAAGCCAACCAGTGCCCCCATCCGCGAGCCAACAGATGGTTCCGCCTGAGAGCCAACCGGCAGAAAGCCAACCAGTGCCCCCATCCGCGAGCCAACAGATGGTTCCGCCTGAGAGCCAACCGGCTGAAAGCCAACCAGTGCCCCCGTCCGCGAGCCAACAAATGGTTCTGCCTGAGAGCCAACTGGCTGAAAGCCAGCCAACGCACCTGAGCCAGCCGGTGCCTATGGAAGAGAGCCAGCCAGCCGAGAGCCAACCAGTGCCGGTGCCCACACCAGCGCCCCCGGCCGAGAGCCAACCAGTGCACCCAGCTCAGCCAGATCCCCCAACAGCCGTGTTGCAAGTTCCAACACCAATGGAGTGCAGTGCGCAGGCAGGGTCATAGTGAAAAAATAATGTTGTGCGCCTTGCCAAATTTTATTTCTCCCCTTTGCCACATCACAGTCTCTGGCCAGGCCTCTGATGCTGAAGCAGCAAAGCGTCAGTCCTTCGCGGTGCAAGCCGCCCAAAAGTCACTTTTGGACAGGAAGGACACAACCCAGTTGGAGGCCCTGTAGTGACATGTGTTGGACAGGGGCTCAAGCCTGGAATGTACACAGGCTGATTGAAACAGAATTCGCACGTTGAAGAGCTCTACAGTATATGTTTCCATGCTGTTAACCCCAACAAAGTCAAGTGACCACAAGGGGCCATTTTAACAAGTGACCTTTTTGGCTGTTTTTGGGGTGCAAAAAACGCCAAAAAAGGTCACTTGCTAAAATGGACCTTCAGAGATTGACGGTTAACATTACACCGTGCAATTGCAACAATGGGCTTGGTGAGGAAACCATCTCATGCATGCTGACCTGAAAAGTTGGGAAAAGGGGTTGTGAATGAACTGCGGTAGGCTCCAATGTTAACATCCGTTCTGACACTCCTTCCCCTAGCTAGGGGAATTCAACGCCAACACAGCTTCGAATTCCAATTATTCAATCTGACTCCCCCCGCTTCCCTGATGACATTGCAAGTCATGTGATGAGTGAAAGCGTCTCTCGTTAAAAAAACAAAAAAACAACATGGTTTCAAGTGGGGCTGATTTCTGATTTTTGACGCTATAAGGCTAATACTTGTTGGGGGGGGAGCAAAAAAATTGGGTCTGGTTGGTGCTTCCTGGCAGTTGCTTGTGGGTGTGATACTGCAAAGTCAGGTTAGTTGACATCCTTTATGCCATGCTGAGCTATGAGCAATGAAACCCGCAAGTAGAACAACTATTATTTGGTGTGCCTTTCTGACCCCTCTTTGCAAGGCTGAGGCAATGTCAAGAGATCCTGATGCTGTTCTTCAGCCAGATGGGACTTATCTTTTCAAGCGGCCCAAGGGTGGTTTGGAGACATGGGCTGACCGAGAAAAGCGGCTGGCCCATAATGCAAGGATGAGGTTCAATCGCTCATTTGATAGTGCTTGAGCTGCAAATAGGCAATGCTCACAAATTGCTGTTGCAAAGGGACTCACTGCCCTACTCAGGTGCCCCGCAGGTGGTAGTTGATGCTGCAAGGAACAAGAGGTACAGTGCCTCAGCCCTTGTTTCACCGGTTCAGTCCACTATAACACGTTTGTGTGGCCTCCTGCTCACAAGCCAAATATATATGGGTGAAGCCCGAATGTGTCCCGTTTTCTGTGGTTGTTGTTTGTTTTGGGGGGGGAGAACTACATTATAATTAGATCAGGGAAGTGTTTGTTTGACTGCTATGATATATACTGCACAAGAACTATTGATAATGTGATCCCTCACTGTTTTGAGAAAAAGTGCCCCCCCTTATAATGTAATATCACAAGCTTGGGTTCCAACAACATTGTGGACTAAGACAGAACCATCATCCCGAAACTCTTCGAGGAGTACATATCGGCTGGAGAGAATTGGCTACAGTCGTCCCTGTACATGAATTCTGTGAAGACCTTTCAGCAAAAGCGTCGAGGCCGCTTCGTCTACCGGAGTTTCAAACAGCTTCGTGAACAGTATGGCTTGCCCCTAGCCAAAAGCTTGAGGGATACCAAGAAGCAGGCAGAGCTGAATCGCCCGCCCAACGAACCTGCGATGTGGTTTGCCCACCCGGACTTTCCTGATCAGCAGGTGCCGACCCCAGTCTTGCAATATATGCACATGTGGTACAGTATATGTAAGCACCCATTTGGGATACACATCAAATGGGGTGTAGTGTTGCTGGAAACTTGTTTGGAATTGCCTTTACAGAATGGAGTTGATCAATCTTGTGGCCATCAGGATCTTGAACAGTTTCGTGTGTTCGACAGCATGGAGATCCTGGATGAAGAGACGGACATGCTGGAAATGAGCCTACGTGCGCAAGGACAATTGAACGCAGAACAGACCCAGCAATTGATGTGCCTTGATTCCAGTGCTAGCTTCTGTTGACTGCAATTTCCAATATGCTGGGCCCCTTTCGCAAAAACTGGTGGCGGTGGTCGTTGTTGGTCTGATGTTGCATTCATTGCACCAACATGTGCCTTGTGTGATGGGTTTGCGATGTGAGGGTCACCATGAGCTACCCCTTCATCATGCATCATCATAATATTTGCAATATAGGTCAAGAGTTGTTTTGCTTTGCCCGTTCGACGTCGGCCGAGGCCTGCTGCTATGTCCCGTCCTGGAGCGCTCGCACCTGTCGGGAATGTGGCAAGCGGGAGTGGGGCTGGCCCGGGTGGTGCCAGTGCAGGAGTTCAGGGTGCCGGTGACATGAACAACGCTGGCAAGAAACAGGGATCCGGAGGTGAAAACAAACCTGCCCGAAAGCCCCTGGCTCCAACAAAGGTCTTATCCAACCGGATCCAAAATGTTTCAGCCAAGTTGACCGACATCATGTGCTGGAATACCAAGTTGGATGCTGCAGAACTGTTACTTGGTCTACGCAAGTCGCTCTTTGACATCTTTTTCAGATTCAAGAGTCAGAAAACAAACCCGTACACTTTAAGAATGTTCTTTACCTTATTAGCTTCACAGGCCTTCACACCAAACCTCACACAGCTCATCAGGTCGCAGGAGATGAAGAAGGGCTACGCTTCCGAGCTCGATCTTTGCAAATCAACACTGCAAGGAGTCAAAACCGATTTGGAGGCATTGTATGCTTCGAAGCTGGACATGGAGGATTTGTCTCAGAAGGCTCGTTTCGATCAGGTGGTCTCTGCTGCAGAGAGTGCTGTGACCTCATACGGTGGAACATGCAAAACAATCAAGCTTGCCGTTGATTCTTAGCAGCAAACAGCTTGTGTGTGTGTGTGTTTTCGGCGCGCGTGCGTGTGTGTGTGTGTGCGTGTGTGCGCCAAACACAAATTTAAACTTAACTTCTGCCACGTTTGCAATCTCATGAGACTTGGCTAAGGACCCGAAACCGAAGGCGAAGGGCAAAGCGAAAGCTGCTGCAAAGTAGCTCTGAGAGGGTTGCCCGTGCTGCGGTGAACATAGTTGGCCTGCAAGAAGTAGTCGAGTCAGCATGTTGGAATACCAACACTAGTTTTGCTCAGCTGCCGCGACCCTTAGGAGGCTTCTAGAGGGGCCCTGTCCTGGTTTCAGATTTCATTAATTTTGGATTGGTTAAAACAAGACTTGTCAAGCATTGAAATGTTGGCATTGAGCTCTAGGGCCCTGGGCCGTGGGTGGTGTTTTTTCGGATCACGCATTATAGCTATAGAATAGGGGGGCCATAGGGCCATCTGCCATCTGGCGCAGTGTGAGCAACCGAGTGTGTCACACCCTTGCTGGGAACATTGCAAATCCAGATGCGCATGTGCTTGGACTAAAACAGCTTGAGCTCCAAGCCAAACCTGGGGGTTGTTGTGGTGCGCAGGGTTCATCATGGATCAATTGGGATGTGCCTTGATTTTTTGAAGTTGAAACGACACTGTCCCACGCAGGTTCCAAAGGGCAGCCGGCCTCTTCATCTAGGAGCTCACCATTGGCATCGTTCCTCCTGAAGAATGCAGGCTTTGGTGCCAATTGGTTGCAAGAGCAGCAATCAACATTCACACTTCAACCCGGAAGGGAAACCCATAGGGCACCCTGTAAAAGCAAGGACTGTTTTCCAGCATGAATAACATTTTGGTCTCTCTTGCTTCTGAGAGTTTTGAAGGTTCCCAGAAGTATCTGAGGCGACCTCCTTTAGCCGAGCGCGTGAAACCCTCGATTTTGTCGCCAAGGCCAGGGTTTGTTCTCTCTTTGAAACAACAATTAATTTTACTTACAATCAAGCTAGCTAAATAGAAACATTCAAATATAGAAAGCTAGGGATATCCCTGATCAAGGAGATGAAGTCTCAGGGAGTTACTTTGGCTGGAGCGAGCAAAAAGCTTCAAGGGGCAGGAGCTGGCGGTCGATGGCTATCCAACGTCCAGCGGGATATTCTTCGTCAATTTGCAGGGAGCCGGGATGCTGTCACTATAGCTTAATGCGTTGTTCTGAGAAAACAATGTCCTTAGCTTGATTGTGTTGCCGAATGTGTGCTGATTGAACATGGAAGCATACATATATATTGATCAGGTTCCAATTGATTTCATTGAAGTGCCACTTCTAACTCATCGTGGGCAGAAGACGACCGAGTTAAGGCCTGTGTGTGTGTGTGTTTGGCCTGGTGCTTTCAACTCCCTGCGCACACAAGTTGTGGAGTGCTGTGCACCCCTGCATGCAGGAAAATCCCTGTGTGCCTTCCACACAAGCTGTTCCCATGGCTGACAAGATCGGAGCACATGTGGCCACAAGTTGACCAAGCGTCAGTGCAGCAGTACTGGGACCACATGAGAGAAGTTGGGAAAGCCTTTGCTGGGGACCTGAACGACTGTGCCCCTTTGTGGCTTTGGGGTGATGCGGCTGTTTACAACAAGTCCCAGGAATCACTGTTTGTTGTATCAACTGGCCACATCCTGGATCCCCGATCGAACTCGCTGGAAACCTGCTGGCCCCTTGCCATCATTCGGAATGAAGCTTGCACGCAACTAGATGTTGAACTTGGAAGGACCTAGCTTTTGTTTTGGGGAAAGGTCAACTATATACAGTTTTTGGCCACCAGTTATTGCCCAAGGAACTCAGCACTGGCTTCCCAACACTTTGTGCAATTTTGGACCCAGTTCCCTGGCCGCATGGTTCCCGAGCCTGTGCTGCCTGCGTGCCCGTGTCCGCATGCCATGATAGCACCTGCCGCAGCCAAGATTGTGAAGAGCTTCCAGCTCTTGTTTGATGGGGTGGATCTTCCAGGGGGAGGCCGGTTGAGGGCTATGGTCACCCAGATTCAGGCGGATTGGAAGCAGCACAAGGAAACCTGGCCAATCACTGGTTGGGGTTTCAGGGTATCAGTCTGACTACCTGAGGTCATCAGTCGTGCGATCACCGAGCCCATAAAGAAAAGGTGTTGGTGGAGCTATACCCATTTGGCACATTGTGTAAAACATTTAGTTTTTGTGTGGAACACATGAACTTGCCTTTATTTGAATTTGGCTGGAACAAAGGAGTGGCTCAACCTCAAGACCTTCTACCGGGCAAATGATATTTGCCATCACTGCATGGCCCATAAGCGCTCCTTTGCTGTTGCTCCAGCATGTTTGTCTGAGAAACCTCGACATGATTGCCAATCCTTTCTTCGGAATTGCCTCAAGCCTGGGCAACGGAGCTGCTTGATTGCAAATATTGGATTGCTGTGAAGGTTGTGTCCACGATCCTGCGCAATGGGTCGAGACAGCTGATCCTGCCTATATCCTAGGTCCCTTGGTTGAACTTCCACGCTTCCAGCCATGTATGGTGAAGTGGTGTGGAATGCACGTTTTGGATTTGGGGGTGAGCCTACTTGTTGCTGCAAGCACTTTCACTTACATCCTGGAGCAGCACCCGAACACATGGGCGGGGACAACCTATGATGAGCGGCTGAGCTCTGCACACATGGATTTCGTGCATTGGGCACGCATGCAGGGAATCCCGTGCCTTGCCATACGTACACGCTGAAAATGATTGTTTTGCCAAAACAACCGTGCTCCATGGATCTGGATGGTAACCCTTGCAAAATTTAAATGTTATGTTGCCAAAAAACCCAAACTGGTCATCTTGTTTCTTGTCTGGTCATGGGGAACAACCTGAAATTGAAGGGCTCAAAATGCAAGAGACATCTGTGCTTTCAAGCTGGGTTGCGGGGGAATGTGTTTGTGTGCGCGTGTTTGTGTGTGTGTGTGTCACGCAGTGCATGTCCGTCCTGCCCAGGCATAGCCAGCCAACTTTCACGCAAAAGAGGCTGCATGCCAATCAATGCCCATATCCGGAATTGAAATCAAAGGCGGCCAATGTCTTTGGGATGCATTCATCTTGCTTTGCGCTTGATCAATCACGCTAGACTAGAAGGTTTGTCTGTGCAGTGGGTAATAAGGCAAAAGTGACCATTGGCTGGTTATCCCAAGTGGTGTGCGAGCTGATGTCCCAGAATGCGGGCGATCGGCAGCTGAGCCTCGTGACCTCCTGCGTGCATCTCGCCTGCCAACCCCTATATATATATAGCTAGCGCATAAAACTAGAGTTGTAGCTCGAATGTTGCTTGTTTCTTTCTTCAGAGCATTGGGGCTTTCCAAATTTAGGTTTGGAAACAAACATGGCGCCAGCATCATCTCAGTGCATAGCTGCGCACGAGTGCAATCCATGCAGACTAAGTTGCCATTTGGCGCAGTTCTACGCTCTTTCTGAGAAAGCTGGGCGCTACCTCACAGCTGACGAGGCCAAAGCCATGCTTGACTGCTCTGAACCTTGGGTCAACAATATGAAACCCCATTGTGCCCATTTGCTGTTCGTTCCGCATTGCTTGTAAGGACTCTTGCTTGAAGAGCTACTACTGGCTCGCAGAAGAGGCCTTCCAACAAAGAAAGCCCCTTTGGGCGGTACGTCCAAAGCACCACGCACCTGGGACTGAAGTTAGAGCGTGGCGTCATTGTACTGCACCTTTGCGGCACTATAGCGGCGAACTTCTAGTAGCGCTAGGCTTGGGCAGAAGTGGCCTTCTTTCAGACCTCTGAAAGCAGCTTTGGTGGCACGTAGCCTGATTTGCTGGGACCATTTGGTTGCCTGCGCGCTTATCTCAGGAATCAACTATCGCTTTTATCACGCATATAAGCAGGAAGATTCCATAGGGCGTATGGCCCGCCGTGTCCTTGGCTGCATGGACCGCCCTGGTTTTGATGCTAAAACGCACCAAGGAATTGCAAGTGGGACCCACAAAAAGACCCTTGAGCTGGTGGTCCTCAAGCGGTATTACCTGGGGACGCTTGTCACTACACTTTCTGTGCAGCTGCTGTTCCTATATTGTTTGTATAATTAGGTTTCCTTTCCTTGTTTGGCCATCTAAGGATGAAGAACAACCATATGCTCCCGGTACCTGATGGGGTTAGCAGGGCTTAGAGAAGCGCGCCTGAGCACGGCTGTCGAAGGGCTAAAAGCGGAGTCTTGAGCCAAGATGGCGGCGCCTGTGTGTCCACCAGCCCATCGGTGGGATCCCTTTCGCTCGGACCTAGCGTTAAATCTCCCTAGCGCGGTCTTGTGCTTAAAGTGCTCCCAGCGTGGTTTTGAAACCCAGTTACGTCTTCATAATGGTTTCGGGACCCTCTGGGAGTGTCAAAACAGTGTCAAAATACTGCTCAAACAAGGCACGAAGGCGGAGGAGGAGCCCAACATGCTAGTTTGGCACTATCTGTGCATGCATTCTACACTAATTTTGTTTTTGAAGCTAAACTCCACAAGGACAAATCACGAGCGCCCGTGCAGATTTTGAATATTTTGTTACATTTATTTACACAACTACCAAATTAGTGTCAAAATAGTGTTAAAGCAGTGTCAAAATAGTGTCAAAATAGTGTCAAAACAGTGTCAAACTAGTGTCAACACAGTGTCAAAATAGTGTCCAAAACAGTGGCAAAACAGTGTCAAAATAGTGTCAACATAGTGACGAAATAGTGCAAACACTAGTGTCAAAATTGTGTCACAATTTCGCTCAGACAGGGAACGAAGGTGTGAGGAGGAGACGTTTGGCACTAATTGTACATGCATGTTTTACCGAAAACCACCGTTTCCTGCAGCGGAGCAAGATGTTGAAGCTAACTTCACAAGGATAAAGCAGAATTACGAGCGCCTGTGTACAGTTTGAAGTATTTCTTGTAACATTTCTACGCAATTAAAACTAGTGTCAAAATAGTGCCAAAATAGTGTCTCAATAGTGTCAAATTGGTGTCAAATCATTGTCAAAATAGAACCAACATAGTGACAACTACCGCTCAGACAAGGCACGAAGGCGTGAGGAGGAGCCAAAAAGGCTAGTTGGCACTAATTGTGCATTCATTTTGCAGCCGAAAAGCACCGTTTGCTGCAGCAAAGCAAGGTGTTGAATTAAACACCACAAGGACAAAGCAGAATTACGTGCGCCTGTGCAGATTTTGTAGCATTTCTATGCTAAAAATAATGCCGACGTGGTGTCAAATTACTGTCAAAATAGTGTCAAAACAGCGTCAAGATTAGTGTCAAAATAGTGTCAATACCTCTCAGACAAGGTACGAAGGCGTGAGGAGGAGGTCAAAATGCTTGTTTGGTACTAATTGTGCATTCATTCTGCACTAATTCGGAGCTGAAAACTCCACAGCGGAATTACGTGCTCCTGTGCAGAGTTTGGTGCCTAAATAGTGTCAAAATAGTGTCAAACTAGTATCAAAATAGTATCAAAATAGTGTCACTGTCACAATACCGCTCAGACAAGGTACGCAGGCGTGAGGAGGAGCCCAAAACGCTAGTTTGGCACTAACTGCGCATTCATTTTGCACTCATTTGGTACTGAAATGAGCAAACCGGAGCCGCAAAGCACGTTTGCTGCAGCAGAGCAAGGTTGAAGCTAAACAGATTTTGGAGCATTTATTGTTCAATATTAGTGCCAAAATAGTGTCAACATAGTGCCAAACTGCATTCATGTTGCACTAGTTTGACACTAATTTGGCACTTATTTGGCACTGACATTTAGCAAATCGGAGCCGAGATTAATCCCAAGCAGTACCCAAACAATCACGAATTCAGGGTCCCAGTGTCAGCTAACACAATCTCAATTTAATCCCAAAATAGTGTCAGCAAAATAAGCCCAAGATAGTGTCAAAATAAGGGGTCCTGTTGTTGAGATGTGTTTGTGTGGGGGTGTGTTTGGGGAGGGGTGGTTAGGGGGGTATGAATCTTGCGAGAATTCTGGGGTTGAGGTTACTCGAGGATCTTCGTTCAGAATAAGAGACTAAGTCGTGCAGATGGCCCATTTGGGCAGTACAGAAAGGCTTACGTCCTCCACCATGTTTGTGTTGTTCTTCCATTTGCTTGAGAGAATCTGTCACTACTGGAAAGATGTGTTTGTTTCTTTTTTCGGGGGACTTGTGCAAGTGAAGATGGTGGATCACTTTTGCCAAGAGGTAGCCTGCAGACGAGCGAGTGAAGCGTGGTCTTGGTGTGATTTTAAAATGAACTTGTTGGTTTGTCTTTAATTGGTGTATCCTCAACAAGCGGCAGTAAATTGAACAATCTGAGGTAGTTGTTCTGTTCGGATCGAACGATCGATAGGTGGCCGTTGTGATGGTCAGTGCAGCCTTCCGTGGCTTTGCCGCAGATCTGTGAAGAAGTGAGGGGTCTCTGTTTAGGGCTTCACCAGCTGCTTGCTCCTCCCCTGGGGCCCAGTTTCTTGACCCCCCTGGTTTTGGACCCACCAAGAGGTAGGCAGAGCAGGTTCTCGAGAATCATTGGGACCATGGATACTTGTGCAGATGTTTCCAGGCTTCGCGTGGCCATCCAATACCATCCATAAACCCAACTAGGCTTGATGATGGAGCCCCGTAGTATTCAGCTAGTTCAAGACACGTGGCCCTCATTCCCTATTTTTTTGTTGTAGCCGCAAACTACCTGCTGAGCATTTAGTGTAAGGCCTTTCGGAATATGGCCTAAGTTGTTTCTCCTCCATGTGCAATTCTGCGGCTCAAAAATAGGGTGCCTCCCAACACCCAGTCTGTGAAAAAAGCAACTGCACAAATCTTGACAGACCCACGTTGCGTTTTGCAACATTTCAACGCGTGATTTTGTACTGGGCTTTTTGAGGGTACCCTTCTTGGATTTTGTTTAAAGCAAAGTCAAAGGGGACACCGGTACCCCTAAACTAAGAGACACCCGTACTACCCTTTAACAAGGGTTCTTTACAGGATGCGTCCGAAACCCGCCTGCTTGACAGGGGAGTCCGCGAAAGCAGCTGGCAATGGGGGGAGTTTCTCGCTAGCCCCAGTCGGCACCCACCTCCAATTAAACACACCCCCGAGTAAAAGCGCTTGGGTACCTATAGTCGGGGCAAATGATTACGAGGTCATGACATAGTTCAATGGGAAGGTTTCTTTCTTGGGGGCAGCCCAAAGCGGCTGATGGGTCTACATAGGGGGACGACGGAAACTGAGCAGATCTTGAAGGAATATATGCACCTGAACAAAAACCAGACGCACCAGACGGACCCAACCAGTTCTGTCTGACGGAGCACGTCGCAGGAATGGCAACTTGCCCAGATGAGGTTGGAACACTTGTCTTTGAGTCAGCCTCTGGCTGACTCAAACGAGCTGCGGGTCCCAAACGGTTTCTCTTCAAGCCAGGTCCTCCGAGGGCGTCCCCATTGTTGACCCCAGATTAATCAACCCCAGTTTATGCATATGGGGGGCGTCCCAGGTTTTACTGGAGATGTATCACTTTTGGAGGGGCATGCGGCACACTCCCATATGAATAAACTGGGATTGATGAATATGGAGTTGACATTGGTGTGTTGCCTGGAAGCACTGGGACAACCCCTCCGGGGTTTTCACAAGGCGGCAAGCCCCGCATCAACCGCCAGCGGGAGATCCAAGCCATGTTGCGCCTGGGGCTCAGGGCTGTTAGAGAGATGATTTGACTTGAGGACACCAAAACCATCCATTCTGGGGCAGTCCTCAAGAGACAACAAAAGCGTTTCGGACCACATGGGGTGGCGTGTGTATGTTTGGACACCCTTCATGGTTCTTTGTTTTTTGAAGGGACGCCAAAGGGAAACCGCCCATTTTGGGGTTTACCTATTTTGACACAAGTGCTGGAAAGTTGTGACCCTTTGAACCCTGGTGCCGTGTGCCGCAACTCCAATCTTGACGTACCTTGTTTGGTTTTGAAGGCACAACAGAAAGGAAGCCATCGAGATGTCTTGCAAGTCAACAAATGAACTTGAGAACTGGTTGTGTCCAAATCGGGGCCGGGTCCCTTGGTTCCTCTTTTTGGGGTTACCCATGTTACCCTGCTTCCCCATGCCAATTACGGGTTGCAGCTGAAACAGCTACCCGATCCTGATTTGGGAATCATACATTTATCAACCTGCCTCGGGATCTTCAAATAGGATTTTGATCAAGAAACGCTGCTCCGAGCTTTTAGGGGATGACCAAAACATGGCTTTGGCAATGGAGTAGTGGGTCCTGTTGTGTCTCTTGTCTAGTGACCAAAACACCAGGGTAGAACATTGGCTAGGTTTCATTGACTTACCCTTTGGCAAGCTTCTTTGCATTTGTATCCGCCGTTATTTTTCCAGAGCCCCCGTGGATGCATGGTGCTAATTGTCGTAAAACGGGCGGGGAGCGCTTTTTTTCTTCTGCAAACCGCTCCATTGGGTGCGTTTGTTCAGGGACAACCAGAAGGTCAGAAGGTGTGGGTTCTTTCCATCATAGCGTTTTGCTGCTTTCTTTCGCTGGATGCCTTCGGATAGGTGGATAGGTGGAAAATAGCATCTGGATGTGCGGATATCTTGATCATGGGTTGCCACTTGGGCGTTTTTCACCCGAGGGCCGTCGGAAGTGCCAACATAGGGCGGATGGCTACTGTGTGTATATGGATATCATATAAATGTGCACACGCATAGACCTAGTATGAGATAACATATATGTGCATGTCCATGCAAACCGAGTTTTATCGTCATTGACATACATTATTCGCTGTATTACGTTATTATCGGTGGGTATTGTAATTTCATGACCTGGTACCCTCCCACCGATTAGCATGGAAACTGACAGGGGGGTCCTGGAAAACCATTTTCCTTTTAGAGGGATCTAGAGGGACACCCGAACGTATCGAACGTCAAGTTCCAGAGGGTATATTGTTGCGCTCTTCAAATCCGACCAACTTAGGAGAAGACCTGGACAGTGGGCGCCTGCATGCCTTGTCCCTGTCCCTCAAGACGCCTGAGGCGAAAATGGGAGAAGGTCACCTGAATCTTCAAGTTTTGGTTATATCCTCTACACGCCATGGAACCCATCATCCATGTGGAAGGAAAACAGTCCAGCACCCCTCAGGTTCCATCGCAGGAAAGTTGCCATTCTATGAAACAAGCCGGCGGAATTTAAATTCTACAAGGTTTGGTTTTCGTGGGTCTTCGGCCAATTTCCCGGGTCTTATGAGCATGGTTGCAACTGGGTTGGGGTCAATCCTCCTGCCATGGTTACAACCTACGTCGAAGTGGAGGTTTGAAAATGCCGGGGAAGCCCATGTTAGCTTGGTAGCCCAAAACACCCCGCAACTTCTGGCGTGATTTTCTGGGGTGGGTCCCACACCAATGTTTGTAGGCATCGATTCGGCTGGCTCCGTCGAGACAACACGTTCGATGCCGAATTCAGCAGTGGATTTCCCCAATAGGATCAAAGGCTCAATGTATAGGTCCATACATTTGGTTTTGGATTAATTGAGTTAGTTTTAGCTAAATTCCATGGGAAATCAGGCCGCGAGGTTGCAACATGGCTTTTTGGTTCACATATGGGCCTCTACAATCAGCCTTTGATTGGAGGGATTCCAGATTCCATTTGTTGACTGCCGGTAGACTTCCACCCAGGGCTCACCTCCAAACCCAACAAGCCAGCAGACATTTGGATAGCGCTCCTTCGGCTTTTTTTCATAGACCAACCTTCTATTGCTGTGTTTGGAGCAACCCCGCCATTGTTTGTGTACCCCTTTTTTGGGTGGTTTAAAAGGGAAACCAACGGGAAACCACGCGTTTTCAGGGTGCCCTATTTTGAGACAAACCCAATAGTCACACTCTTTCAGCACACAGGTGGAATCGGCATCCAACACTACTAGGATCAACCAATCCATAGGCCAACCGGCCAACCCCTTGTTCGACCATGTTGAATCCCGGGTTTGTGCAACCAAATTTTCCCAACTGGTTTTCTAGGTCCCCCAGTAGTGCCCTTTTCCCCTTTGTTTGGGGAGGGTTCCCCTACTAAAATAGACTACAGAAAAAAGAAAAGGTACCCTTATTCTAACCTCTCTACTAGAGGACCTAGTCTTACATGTACATGTACATGTCCTTTGATCCCTCTTGTTCTTTATGGTTTGAGGTGGTCCAGGGTCCTGGAAACCCAGCTTGACGCCAGGAGTACCAGAAGCTCATGGAGAAACAGGGCGCGTGAAGTCGAAAGCCTTCACCGGGCGCGGACGCGGCGAGATTGGCCACGGCGCGTCGACGCGGATGAGCCACGGGTTTGAGACGGCGAGTGCCCAAAGCGAATCTGCGGGGCGAATCGACCGGTTGACCTGTGAGTTTCCGCGGTTTTGGCCCATTTTTCGTCATGGCCTAAAAGGTTAACCTCTTTGTTTCTGCGTCTGGGGGCAAGTGAGTGCCAGGCTTGACAAAACTTTTTGGCCCCGGCAACCTTGGTTTTTCTTCATGTTTTGAGCAGCTCACAAGCTTGCCTTTTCCAGGGGGGAAGCTAAGTCCGGCCAAGTTGAAAAAGACTTCTTTTCCGAGGGCTCTGTTCTTTGATTTCCTTTTGGACAGGAGGTGCCTGGCCAAAAAGCGACAGACCCATCAAGTTGATCCTCGGTTCCCTCCCCGGACACTTCGACTCCAAAACCCAAGGCCCCTAGACTTGTTTCTGGGGTTTGGGCTGGGCAAGAAGAATTCAACGTGGGCCGCCATGTTTGTTGCATAGGGTCTGGGTTCCCACGAGTCAGGACAACTGAACATTGCGCGCCACAAAAGAAGCTGGCTTGGCGAGTGAGTTTTGAGACGACTCCTGAGGGCTCTTCGGAGTTGCATTCTGTGGCTCACATGGTTTGATAATGAAACGGAGATGTTTGTATCCCTGAGTCGCGCGCTCGTGCCTGTGGCTCAGTTTGGGGGAAGGGGCAAAATGCCCACGCACTTCCCAGCGCCCAGCATCTCTTCCAGAGGACCTGAGCTTTGACCACTAGGTCCCCAGCTAGGTGCCCGACCTCTCACCCCTTTTTGGTTGGGAGGGAAAACCCTTACTAAAGTAGACTACAGAAAAAAGTTAGCACCCTTTTGTTAACCTCTCTACTGGAGAACCTAGACCAGTTTCCTGTTGAAGGGACGCCCAGTCAAGTTCTTGTTGGAGAAGAGATGGGAGCATGCGCGTTGCGTCTAAGCTTTGCGCGTTGCGTCTTGCCTAGCGCCGAGACACTCTTCTTGTGAGGAGTTTTGGTTGGGCTAGATCACATACCAGACGCGACACATTCGAGATCCCGAAAAAGGCGAGGCATGAGTGTGCGCGTCGTTCGTTTTGCAAAAAGAGTCAAGCAGAGGGTCAGGGTTTGAGCAAAATTGGTTTCAACAGCCAGACCCTGGCACCACGTTAAAAAGCCAGTTGTCTGAGGCAGTACGGGCCAGTTTTGTGTGAATTGTGCAATGTGCTGCGTGTTGGTTGCGCAAGTTTGCATTGAGTGCCTGGCAACTGTATGTCTATGCTTGTTGGTTTCTGTGTGTGACTTCCCCTGTGCAATTGTGCTTTGACTTTCAAGGTGAGAAAGCCGCACCCTGCATGTGTCGCAGGGTGAGCGTCTTCGAAGACGCGGGTGCCACATGCTCACGTGAGGTCCTGTACGCTGACGATCTAGAAGACGGATGGCAGGACTTCTTGACAGAGGAAGGCACGGCACCACTGTCTTTTCTGCAACCTGGGACGAGGTTTGGCAGCATCTTACATATTTCCCTTTGATTGACACCATGAACACGTGACATATATATATATACACACTTTGGGGCATTTTGCTTGGATGTTAGGACTTTAGCTTTTTGCCAACTCATGTTTTTCCCCCAGTAAACGACGAAAAGTGAATTAGACTTTTAGCAGAGCAGATTTCGCAACCGAGTAGACATTTACATATATATTTATTTGTATAGATCCTGGGTTTAAGGTTGAAGGTCGACCAAGCTCTCCATGGCCGCGCTTGGTTCGGAGCTTAAGGCGCTTTTATGCCAAACGGGGGCCTGGATGTTTTCGGATCAAAGCATCCCCACAGCTGTCTCTAGTGTTCAATCGCGCACGCAGAGCCATTTTTGCAAGCAAGATGGTTTTGAAGGCATGTGCTTGCCGTTCCGCTGGCCTGGGCAGCTTGTATGGCCTTGTGAGACAGGCATGGCGTCTGAGCTCCCAAGGGCTGAAATTGGTCAGCCCGAAAATGTGTTCCCTCTTTCTACCAGAGTCAGCCGGGAACTAGTAAGAGTTAGCAGTTCGCCTTTGAACTTTGCTCAGTTTTGCGATCAGATTGAGTGGTTTGGCACCGGGCTGTGTTTTGCGTGATGAGTCGACCTTGAAACCTTGCCAGCGGATTGCTAAACGATTTCTAAACGAGCGCGAAACAACAAGGGCATCCAAAGGTCTTGTTTCCGGAGCAGTATTCTTGGAGCGATAAGAAGGGAATGTGGGAATGAGCCCAGGCCTTTGGTCTAGGAAACCACCAGTTGGATGCAGTGCTGGTTTTGAGCTGGCACTGTGGTTCTCTGTGTCAAGGGTAGCTTTTCTTGGGAAGCCAACTGAATCAAAGAAAAACCGTGTTTACGGGGTTCCCCAGTTTTGACCGCAAAGACTTCCCACATTTTTTTGGGGGGGTCCCCCAGTTTTGACTGGTTTATGTTTATGGAGGGAAGCTGATACACTAGATCCTGCCCTGCTTGCTTGGGGAAGCCGTTGTTTGGGAGTATCAAAGTCAACTGCCTAGCACTGAACGTTGGTGGCATGGACGGTGGTGAAGATGAGAATGGGGACAAGGTCATCATATTTCAAACACTGAGCGACCCCTTAAGTGTCCCCAGCTGGATTATGGGTGTGTCGTTTCGTTCTTAGAGGACCCGGCCCCCAAGAAATGGTGGTGTTCCTTTAAAAGCCCCAAAACGGGGGGGGGGGGGGTACCCTCCAAAAACGACACCCCTGTGGCAACATTCAGACCCCCTCCATGGTCCCTGAAAACCTCCATGGTCTCTGTGGCCAGGTCAGCGGTGGTTTTGGCAAGAATCCACCGGCCGCTACTTCTTCGAGGCCTCGGAAAAAAGAACAAAAAACGCGCGGAAGTCCCTCAACACTTCGGATGGGCCACGTGCTCAAATCCCGGGTAGATGAAAGTCAGGGACAATTCTTAGCCAGAAATAGCTGCGGATATCCGCCTTCTTAATTCTTTACATGGTTCTGGGAGTACGGCCATTTTAATAAAGGATTTGATTGACTCAGATGGGCCCCGAACATGTCATTTCCCCAGAAACACCTCTGACTAGTACAGTCCGGATGAATCTGCTAAGGGTTTCTACAGGAGCCATGACCATGATCCACTGGAGTCTTGATCCTGGAACATGCATAGACTACGTAGATGACCGGAACCACATGCAATCATGGGGCACAAATGAGCCGACATACTTGTGAGGAATCCTTGCACAGGGATTTCGGGTATGCTCAAAAGGTACTTTGGGGCATTTTGCTTGGATGTTAGGACTTTAACTTTTTGCCAACTCATGGGTTTTCCATTAAACCACTAAAAGCTATTCCTTTTTAGCAGAGCAGAAAGCAACCTGGGTATGCTGGGTCATTGGAAGTGTGTGTGTGTGTGCGCTAGCCAAGTAGGTTGGCAATTGCTTCAACGTAAGGGGGAGCAGTTCTTCAGAATCTATCGCAGAGTTCACTTTGGGGTTGATCAATATTCCTGGTCCCCAAAGAACTATGGGTAACTTGTCCCACTTAGTCGGAAAGTCAATTCTTTGTGGTGGTTGTCCCTAGTGGTTGTGCCACGTAAAGGAGCGCTTGATCAACTTTGAGTTGCTAGTTTTGCGACGTACAGGTTGGTTGCTCCTTGGTTTACCCAAAGTCGCAGGTTTGTTTGAGAATTGACAGTTTCTCCACTGGCAACCTCGTTTGGCGACTTAGATGCTCAACCTGGCAACTAGGTGCAGCCATAAGGAACGAACCAGCAGTTGCCCCTATAGTTACCATGATGGCCCACTTGGGTGTGTCTGTTTTTAAGGGGTCCCCCAAAATGGCTTTCTAGGTCCCCCAGTAGTGCCCTTTTATCCTTTTTTGAGGGAGGGTTCTACTAAAAATGACTACACAAAAAATTGGGTACCCTTATTCTAACCTCTTTACTGGAGGGCCTAGGCTTTGGCTTTCTTTTTGGTTTCCCTTCAAACCCACCAACTGTGGTACCCTCAAAAGCAGACCCCAGCCACTTGGCCGTGGGATCCAAGAAAGCTTCCAGCCAGGAACCCCTCGAGTGAAGCCCTCACCGAGCTGAGCACGCGAATGTGAAGCCCTCGCCGCTGGCGAAGCTGAGGGGTTGAGTCCAAGCCAAGCCATGGGTGGAGATCAGAGTTTTTTGTAAGAACCTTTAAACTTTAAAGGTTCTTCAACAAAGACGCTGATCTCAAAACTTTAAAGGACCCTCACCTGGTGACACCATGCCCCAAAGCTGAGACCAGTGCTTCGCAATGGAAGTTGCTCGGGATCGTCGGGATCGTTTCCATACGCAGTCGATCATCCTAAGTCTTGACTTCGCATTTTGCAGGACTAAGATTTTAAGATGAGGACGATCGATTTGTACGACATCGAGTCAAGATGGTTATCTGCTGTCTAGCCGTAGGCAAACAGCCTCTAGCTTGGGAACAAGCAGACACAGATAGAGCAAGTGCCCTCGGAAGAGATTTGAAATGTGTGACATTCCTTGAAGGCTCCTTTTGCTTAGAGTGCAAGCTCAGTGTATTGTTGATTGAATTGCTTCCCCGTCCTCTTCGGTGGGCGAACTGCTGTTCTCAAAAGGTAAGACGCCCTGGGCGCACATCGATCGGCCGGAGCGGTGAAAAGCTCCCCGTGTCGCTTTGTGGATGAGAGGCGAGAATCCAGTTGTTGCTTTGGCGCGTTTTGCTTGGATGTTAGGACTGAAGAACTTTATGCCAACTCATGGGTTTTCCCCATTAAACCACTAACAGTTATTCACTTGTGGCAGGGGAGCAGATTTCGCAACCGAGGAGTTTCGTGGCGCCAGTTTTCCGCACTGCCATTTTTACGGACCTTCCTGGACATGCAGCGTGATATTTTTGTGTTTTTTGCGGCAGTTCACCGGGATTGAATTTCTCTACTGCTATTGGGTTGGATCTTTCGACTTGAACTTTTTGGGAAATCAAGGGGTTTTCCGCATTAAACCCACAAAAAGTTAAACTTTTTGCAGAGGGGTCAACAGCAAGCAAGGAATGGCCCATGTTTGGTTTTGCCACAAGAAAACCAAAAGAGGATGCGTTATTGTTGATTGTGCAGGCTGGTCAGTCGAGACTTGAGGACGGTAACCATGTTGAGCTGCTTGTTGGGTTCGACAACCCCCTGTTGGTTGGTTTTTGAAGGACAGCAAGAGGAAGCCGACCATTTTCATTGTCACCCCATTCGCCCAACTACTTCGACAATGTTTCTTCGGGGCATTTTGCTTGGATGTGAGGACTTTAACTTTTTGCCAACTATATAGTGGGTTTTCCGTTGAACCACTAAAAGTTAAACTTTTAGCACGGGAGCAGAATGCAACCGAGGTTTGTTTCCCAACAAGCTGGCAAACCATCTAGCACGATGCGGTGAGACAAACACCAGGAGATTGAGAGAATTGTACCCCTTCCCTGGCAGGGCAGGGGGCATTCTGGTGTGATTTTCCTCATGTTGAAGCCTTGTTCACGTCGTTGATGAATGGCATTAAATATACAATGTACTTCAGGATGGTATGAGTGTGTGTTTCAGTATATGAACTGATATTAACATCTAGACGTGCATACATACATACGTACATACATCCATGCATACATGCATACCCATAACATACCTACATACCTACATACCTACATATTGTGTACATATTATGCATGTCAATGTATTCGCAATGCGTCAAGCAACCCCGGGGCCCTGCTGCACCCTCCCCGCCACCCAGTTGTGTTCTCGGCATTTTCGCCGCTCTTCAGACTCGTTAGACCTTCCGGCGCGTGACTTGTGAGTTTGGAATGAAGTCCTCGAATTATTTTGACCTTCATTTTTTTTTGGGCAAGAACAAAAAGTTGGAATAAACTTCAAGTTCCCTTTGGAGCGCTGCTTTTTGACATCGCCGGACCAATTTTAGCTACCGCACTTTTCACACCATGGCCGTGGTGACATTGCGCAACTTGATGGACCGCGTGCGCCTGAGCGAATCATTCGTTGGCATGTAGTGGATTGCCTGAGTGCAAGAGACGTTCTTCAAATGGCCATGGGTCAAAACCCCGTAGCCCCAGTGAACATCCCAATCCCCACTAAAATCGGTTCTAAAATGGGTGGTGCACCTATCCCAAAATGGGCTTACCATTGGTTTTGACAACCACAGCCAAATGACTTTTTGTGGACATGGGCCCGCGGCTTGCAGTGGCTTCTTCGCTTCAGGTTGGAGCGAGGGAGAGGTGGCCATTCTTGAGCTCATGGAGCAAAGCTGCAATGGCCTCTCACCCAGGCTTTGGATACTGCAAGCATCATTCTAGGGGTTGATTCCAATTCCATGTTTTCTGCCATCCTTCTTTTCAAAAACCGGATCCGTTTCCCCAGGGTCTTAAAGATGGTTTTCTAGAAGGTTCCCTAGAAAGAATGGGGAAGTTACCCCTAGAATCATGGTACCGGGGGTTTACGTCAAAACCAAATTTGTCCATTATCATATATGAGAATCGCGTGCTTGCCATTGTTTTGGCCCCTTATGTTGTGTGCTATAATCAAAAGACACCTGTACTGGTGTGAAGAGATTAGCATCAACCTCATAGTGTGTCAGACCAAGTCAAAGGTTCCTCTTAGTTTTCAAGTACTCTGGATATCGGTGCGTGTTCAAGCCATGCTTGTACATGTTGCACACTGCAGAATGCAGAATGGCCTCACGGGGTCAGATCTTGGCTTCTATTGCACCACCAGTGGTGACCACCAGGCTCTGTCTTTGAGATGTACTTGTATCGTTAGTCAGACTCGGACAATGTGACACTATTTGGATGTTCAACCCACTTGGCCAGCATAATATATACCGAGCAATAAGTTATAACAGGGGATGTTTCGGGATGTTTCCTTCTAATCATGGTTGGCAAATTACTGAGCGGGTCACATACTCTGTGGGTTGAACATCCAAGGAGGATCCCATCTTGCTGTGGTTTGGCATTTACGATTTTGCAACCTCTTGGGATCCTTCCTTTTCAACCCTGGCCGAAACTTTGAACTCACAATGGGCTTGTGTGTTTGAGGTTGTCCAGTTTGGGTGTGTTTTGCGGGAAACCAACCGGAAGACGACAACATATGGGGTCTCCCTCTTTTGACACATGCCCAAATCAAGCATGTCTGAGTTTTTGTCCCTTTTTGTCGGTGGAGCAAACATCACCTTTCTGGTACCCTGCCTCCCCACAAGTATGGCGTCTGACAGGGGGTCCGTTGAAGAACTTGATCTTCCAGCTACTTTTTCACAGATGCCATGTGTGGGTGGGAGGAAGGCTAGGTCCCCCAGTAGTGCCCGTTTACCCTTTTTTGGGGGAGGTTCCCCTACTAAAATAGACTACAGCAAAAGTTGGTACCCTTATTCTAACCTCTCTACTGGAGGACCTAGGAAGGATAAGTAGAAAGTAGTTCTTCCATTTACTTAAGAATAGTCTTTTTATTCCCCAACAGCTGAAAAGCTTTGGGGTCTCAGCCCAGACAGGCTCTGGGGTGGTCCGGGGCGGCCCTCAGGTAAGGTTCCACCAGGGTTCCACGAGGGTTGCACGAGGTTCTGCGAGGGCTGCGGGGTGGTGCGAGCACTAAAAAGAGCACCGCATGCTGTTGGGGATATCACCTGAGCTTTTTTTTCCCCTGTTGGATTGAAAGGCAATCTATGACTACTGGAAATATTTTCTTCTTTTTTTTTCAAATGGAGGTAATGCGAAAGTGGTTGTATTTTGGGCCATGTCGTAAAGGCCAAGCCGGTTTTTGCCCTCAAGGTCTGAGCCAGGAGGGCGCCGAAGACGAGGCCATAGCTGTATCCCTGGTGGAGGATGCGCGCCGGGTTCCCCGGACTAGCCCCTTGAGGATGTCACTTTAATGTTGATGGTCCTAAAGTGAATCGAGACTCCGCATTTGGATGGGCAAGATGTCTTTGTCAAGGGCGATCGCCTTGCACAAGTCATGTTTGTTGGAAGCGGGCATCTGTGTACGTTGAATCAGGCAACAGTGTCACCAAGCCCATGGATGGTGGATTTGAACTCCCGCTGGTCGCCCAAAGCTGGGTCAAACTTGCCCCTGTCCTCCAAAACGGCCCTCCTTCGGGGTTGGAACCCCGGCTGGCTGTCTTTTTTGGAGGCTTAAGGGAAACCCAACGGACTGCCATATCTTTGGCCCGGCAATGCCCAAACCTCCTTTGGCGACACCCCGAGGTCGGCTTTGTCGGCATTGCATCTCCGGGGCCGGCGAGGAACGGCGGGTTTCATCCATGGCCGGGTGCCCAGCGAGGGCTACTGGGCCCATGGCCAGTGGTCCCATGGGGAAAACACAAAAGGGAGAAGTGGCGTATAACCCGATGGTAAGGCTGAACCAAGACCAGTGAAACCATGAATGTTTACTTGCTACTGACTGGATTACGTGCCCAGTTGCCCAGTAGAGCCTTGCAACTGTTTGTTGCGAAGGATTTCCGTTTGAACTCAACCAACCAGAGCCCCGTGGCCAGTGGGCGTCTGAGTATGCACAGCAAAGTGGCTTATTACTATGGTTGCAAGGGAACTAACCCCTGTCACCCCCAGTGATAGCCATGGGTTTTAAACCACTTGGCATGCAGGTTGAACATCCAAGGAGCTGGACGGAGTTCTGAAGCGCAATCAAATCCTCGCTAGCTTAGTAAGGCGACAGTCCCCGCCATAAATAGGTGCGGTAAGAAGCCCGTTCAATTGATTGTCATGCTTTTGGGCAGATGTTTCTACTACCCAACAAACCCAAATTCTTGGCGTTGCTCCTTTTGAAGGAGCGTTTTCCGAACTGGGCCCCATGCCCCTTAGTTCAAATGAACCCTCCCAACATGAAAGGTGTAGTCTTCCAAAAGGGGTCTGTGCAGCCACAGGGTACAGTATACGTTGATCTTTGGTCCGGCTTCCCTTTGGGATCAACCTCCTACCTCTTTTTAGGCAAGAGAAGGGGGGACAACCCAATTTTCCCGAACAACTAGGGGTGTTGGAGCAATCCTTCTGGGCATCTTCTTTAAGCGACCGCACCGATCCGCGCGAAAAAACGGCCTCAATCATGGACAGATCTTGGGGTGCCATGTCTACCAGCAGTGTATCCAAAAGGGGTCCAACATATTATGGATGGCTGCGAAATCCATTTCGCACCTAAGAAACCCTGGTTTCGGAGGATTCTCCTCAATACCCCTGGCGTGTTTTTTTTGTTTAACCAACGCCCCTGGCGATGTGTGGATTTCTCAGGTGCGACATATGGATTTCGCCGCCCCAACTTCAGCTTCCCAGGGCTTAGATATCCAGGTGCTGGCCGCTATGGCCTCCGGAAGGCGGCGATTCCGGGAGGGCCGCGAGTCGAACCCCCGAATCCTGGGAGATGGACTGGGGATGGTTGCGAATTCCATGTCGCACCAGTTTGAAACCGTGGAAAACCATTGTTTGTTGGTATTCATAGGGGAATCATCCTTCCAGTTTTCTGAGGTGGTGCAGGATTTCGTCCGTCCACAGTATCACTGGACATATGTTCATTTGTTCCAACTGGAGCAAATGGAAGGAGTTGGCTGGATGTGGATAGTGTTCAAAGTGAGACCAAAGGTTGTGACCAACAAAAAACACAGAGTTTCGGCGGGGGGTGCAATGTAACATTGCACCCGCCCGCCGAAACTCTGTGGCTTGGTCCCGGTTTCCCATGAGCCCGTTCTGGGACGTTGATTTGGGTTGTCTTGGAGTTTTGGAGGTTCTGGAGTCAGTGTGACATACCCTTGCCCCAGGAAGAGAAACGTCTTCAAGCTACGGTGAAAGAACACCTTGCCCATTTTCTTCACCCATCCTTTCTAGCTGCAATGCACCCATTCAGCCTCACTCCCTCCGTTTGAACGTTGCTTTCTGGGCACGCCATGAAGTGATAAAACCTTCAGACTTTGGGCTGCAGTAGTAGTTCCTTACCTAGGTCCCCCAGTGGTGCCCCTTTTACCCTTTTTTGGGGGAGGGTTCCCCTACTAAAATAGACTACAGAAAAATGGGTGCCCTTATTCCAACCTCTCTACTGGAGGACCTACTTACAGTGTTCCACTTTTGGACAGATTAATTTCCCACGGGATGGTTCATTACCCCCCTGTCAAGGGGAACCCTTGGGTTCAGGTCGACGCCGCTGCTTCATCGCATGCTGCTGCACACATCGGGAGAGACGGTGCCCCTGCAAGAGGCAGGGGGCGAGTGATCGAGCGCTTTGCCCGTGGATCATCCACCCTTTGGCTGTGCAAACTTAAACAGCTAGGGTTACGCAGGTTTTAGCCGTTGGTTCCATGTTCCACGAGTGCCATTTTGCTACGTTTTCTTGAGCCACAGCCATATGGCTGGTGCTAATCGCACAAGAGTGGGCCCAAGAGCCTCAAAAGACACGTCCAGATGAGTGCCAGGAAGGAGATGACGCAACCAGGGAACTCGGAGTCGGCAACATGGAAATTGAACGCGCTAGCTGCTCGAAAGAAAAGTCTGAAGGAAACCCAAAGTCAAAAGGGCAACGAGAACACACATATTTGTTATACATGGCAATGATAAATCATTGAAGACCGGGTTGGTCAAAGGAACAATTGACTTATTCAAGTGGCAAACAAGTCGGGGGTGGAACAAGCTGGGTTTGTCAAGCAGGGTTTAGAAGGGCAAGAGCTCGATTTGACATACTTGACAAATGTCGATGAAACCTAACATCTAAGCGCCAACTCACACACCCCAAATGGACATACCGCACCTAAACATCTTATCTAGGTCCCCCAGTGGTGCCCTTTTACCCTTTTTTGGGGGAGGGTTCTCCCACCAAAATAGACTACAGATAAAAAAAGAAATTCAACGGGTACCCTTATTCTAACCTCTCTACAGAACCTAGTCTTGCAAGGTGTGGTTGGGCTATGTACCCATAGCCCATGTGTAGCCACAAGTTTCGGGGCGGGTATGTCCCGGCTTTTATTTCGCGGCCGGCTTCAGGAGCTAGAGGCTGCCGCGCTGCTTTTGCTGCATGAGGTCCAACGATTTCAACAGGCTTTGAAGCAGATGGGCCCGGGGCCCTTAGCAGCGTCGATGCCCCCGGGTTGTTTTAATGTTAACCCCGGATTAATAAACCCCTGGTTGATTAATAGGGGGTGTCCCCTTTTGGTGGAGATTCATCACTTTTGGAGGCAACACCCCCCTAATACTGGAACGGGTTTATTAATCCTGTGTGAACATTACTTGAAAAACATGACACGCTTGGTGTAGCCAGACGGGCCTGTTACGAACATGGAGAGCCAGGACCCAGTGCATGTTTGTTGGCTAGAGGGTATTTCCTGTTTTGAGGATACCCTTTGGAGGGGATTTTTTATTACTTCTTTGTTGTTTCGCTTTTGGTTCCTTGGCTTCTTGGCTGTTCGGCTTCTTGGCTTCTTGGTTTTTTGGCTTTTCGGCTTCTTGTTGGTTTATGCGGCTTTTGGTGGCTTTTTGGCTTTGGCTTTTCGCATCGTGGCGTTTTGGCTTTTGCGGCTTTTCGCTGGTTTATGCGGCTTTTGGTGGCTTGATTTTTTGCATCCTCTGCTTTCCCAGTTCCTCTCCGGGCTTTTTGGCTTTTGCACCCTTTCATTAGTTTTTGGCTTTGGCTTCCCGCATCCTCAGCATCACCAGTTCCTCCCTATTTGAATCATCACTTCTTCGAACATCATGGGGGGACCCCCGCCCCCACAACCCCCGCGCTACTTTTTAGGTTGTTTGCAGAGCACCCCTGTTTGAATCATCACTTCTTCAAACATCTTGGGGGGAGCAGGCTGCCTCCCCCCAACCCCCCCCCCCCCGCTACTTTTTAGATTTCTTGAATTGCACCCCTAATTGAATCATCACTTTTTCGATCATCCAAACTCGCGACGAGAAAATGCTGTAAAACACGGTGTTTTATGTAATCTATGTATGTCTGTATGTATGTACTCCTTCGAACATCATGGGGGGCTGCCGCCCCCCCCCAAACCCCCCCGGTACTTTTTACATTTTCTGCAGAGATTTAATTGCACCCCTATTTGAATCATCACTTCTTCGAAGCCCCCCCCCCCCCCCCCCCCGCGCTGCTTTTTAGTCTTTTTGCACATAGATTTAATTGCACCCCTGTACGAATCATCACTTCTCGAACATCATGGGGGGGCTGCAACCCCCCCGATCCCCCCCGCTAGTTTTGTTTGAATAATAATAATACAGGGATTCAAATACCCTCCTATTTGAATCATCATTTTTTCGACCCCGTTGACCCGCCAGCTCTTTTTAGAATTTGTTCCCCACGATTTGTTGGTGATGCTGGGGATGTTGATCGGACATGCGGGGGATGTTGAAAACGCTGCTGGGGATGCTGATGGGCTAGCGTAAAATACGTCAATTTCGCGATAAAATACTGTGACATACGACATTTTACTGGCCCGGACGAAAGACAAAAAAACAAATCCCGGAATAAATCCGCACCCATACCCTTTTTTGGGTCGCAGCAAGAGAAACCACAGGAAACCACGTGGGGCCCAAGCTGGATTTGAGGGGCCTGGCACCCCGGTGCCAACGAACAGCCATCCTGGCACCGCTCGCTGCTTCTTTTTGCCCACGTGCTTCTTTGCGCGTCCGCAACTCATGTGCACGGCTGCCTCAGCTGTCCCGGGCACCGCTCGTTTCACGCGCACGCACCAGCGTAGGCGTTTGCCCGCGCATGCTTCTGTGCGCGGCGCCCTTGCCTGAGCTGGCATGCATGCCCCGGCGCCCTTGAACATTCACGCCGGCACCCCCACTTTCATGCACGCCCGCGATTACATCACATATGCAATTCGCGTTCCGGATGGTTTCCGAATATTTTTGTTGTTTGGTTTGTCGCTTCTGCCTGTGCTATGTTCGAACCAAATAAAATACGAATGCTACGGTGGTGAAGTTGAGCCGTCAAAGGTGCTTCCATGTTTGATTGAATGGCGAGCTCGCAGATACGAGGGCAAACAAAGAAATTCCGAGCCTTATGATGAAGGTTTCTTATTAATTGTCTTCATATCAGATTCTGGAAGCATTGGGTACTTTGCAAACTGACACCTTCTGGGACGACGACAAGTTGAGTTGGGAACAACATGTTTTGGGGGAGGGCGTTTGCAGCGAGTGCGAGATGCGACTATCCTGTTCTTGGGATCTTCTTTGGGGATGGCTGAAGGGCAGGCAATCTCAGGAAATCCGCCGTTTGAGCTTGTTCAGTGGCACCTTCAAAGGCAAGTGTTTCAGAAGTGAACCAACCACATCCAGCCGCATCACCCTCATTTGCAGATAACTAGGGCATCAAGAGCTGGAGACGGCGGGTTGGAACAAACATGTCGACACCTGCCGCCGAAAGGGGCATCTTAAACTGTGGTGATAAGAATATGTACTACCTTTGGCGGGAATTCCTAAAACTTTTGTCCGAGCTTGGCTTCCTTGGTAGCAGTGGTTGTTTGCTAAGCACTTGGCACGCGATGTGTGAGGCCGCGCTCTGCCAAGTTATGCGCTGCCCTTTGATATGGCCTTGGCCGGAGACTCGGCATGTCTTTCTTGAAGGGTACTTTAAGGCTAAACCAAAAGGCAACCATTCACTTTGGGTCCCAATTTTGAGACAAAGCCCTTGGTCAACGGGCAAGGTATAAGCTTACACTGGTGTGGTGTGTGTCGGGTCCAAGCAACCAGGAAATTCAGACCCCTCATTGTCCTTGAGTTCCCAGCAAGTGGTCCTTTTAGTGGGTCCAAAAGGCGAAGCTTTTGTTTTCTACTTGCCTTTTGGGCAAGGCGAGTTGGTGTCTTCGTGTTTATCACTGTGGTTCGTATGATGAAGTTGGTGAAAAGGATGACCCGCGTCGACTACCACTGGTTTTTGGGCGCATGCATTGTGCGGTTTCGAGGTATCAAAGTCAGAAACAAGGGGAAGTTTCCTGTCAACACTACCACCGAACGGGGTTTTACTTTGATCGCAGGAGAGGGCCAGCGTTTCCCTACCTCAAACCGGGCGCTCGCTACCTCAAACCGGGCGCAAGGGGAGGAGTAGGAGGCTGATCCTGTGTGCTTGCCTAACTGGCGGTTTTGGGGACGGATCGCAAGTGAACACGCCAGCTTTTCGCAACCTGCTGGTTTGGGTGGAGCCAGGCAAGACGCACGCATCCTTGGTGTACCGAATGGTGCACCAAGCCCTGAAACCCCGAGCAAGAGGCTGAAGCACAAGTTGTCGGCATGACGAAGGATCCCCGTGTTTCCTTTTGGAGAAGGGAGCCCGGTTGGCCGGATGCTTGCTCACTGAGCAGCCTTCCCCTTCAATCGGTTTCCACGAGTTTGGGGAGGCTATTGCAAGGTGTGCAAGAGAGTCCCTGCTCTCATGAGCAAGCTTCGGAGAAGCTCGTCTCCCCAAAATGCATTGCGCGAGGGTGGAGATTTCAGCGTACTAGTGCAGTACTGGCTTTCTGAGTTCCTGGACTTTATACTTATTGACACAACTATTTGGCAAACAAACAACATCACTTTTATGCTGGCCAATCCACTGTGAGCATCAAAAGATGAGCCCGTTGTTTTTGCAAAGAGTCTTTGTTCGTCAATGTATGTGCGCGATCATGCGAATGCCATGTTTGCGTGCCCTGAACGGCCATGAATTGAAAGTCACACGCTGTCCGGGGGCACCCTAAACATCGCCTTGAGTCCCCTTTGGCCCGGTCAGAAAGAAGTGGGTACCTTCCAATAAGACGCTCGGAACTACCGGCCTTCCTGAAGCCAAAACCCGATGATTTGGGCGGGCAAGTCAGTGCAATGAGGGGCCCTCACATGTTTCTTTTGGCCGAGCTTTACATGGGAGTTTCTCCGAGGGAAGCCCAAAACATGGTTTGGGCTTTCTTTTGGTTTCCCTTTGATCCAGGTTTCAAAGGGTACCCCCAAAAAACCAACACGGACCCACATGTTGGTTGCCATTTTAAGCTCAGTTTCCTTTTGGGGTGATGTTTACGGGGCACACGCAAGGAACCCTGACAATGGGAGTGTCTGAAATTAGGCTCCCTTTTTGAGAGCAACAATTCGAAGGAGGACCACAATGAATAGAGACGCGTGTTTGCGCATATCAAAAGCACTATTTGTTTTTTAACGCAGAAGTAGGCAGTAGGATGATCCCCAGCATTCCTTGTTTGGTTCTTCGTTTAGAGTCAACGATGCTGACCCCACATGTTGACCTGTGAAGATTAGATGGGCTATCGGTATGGGCCCATTTTTTAAAAAAATATATATTATTTTTTCGTATTTCCCCGTAAAGAGGATCTAGTAAGAGAGGCTAAAAACACTTTAATTACAAAAAGCCCGCACTAATCTCGCCAGCCATGGTCAACATGCAGCTCCCCTGGACAATTCGTGAGTTCCTTGCCGGAGAGTGTCTTGTGAGTCGTTGCAATGCTCGAGCACGCGCTGGACTGTAGACAAAGCAGGATATGTCCATTTGTGGAAATACCTGATGCCCCTGTGTGGGCTGGTTCACTTAGCCATGGTGGAGTTTCTGGGCTAGCGCTTTAGACCAGGGGCTCATAGATGACTATATGGTGGTTGATCAATATTCCTGGCCCCCAAATGACCATGAGTAACTTTTCCCATTTAGTCGGAAATATCATCTTTTTACTGGTTTCCCCTAATGGTCATCCTGCGTAAAGGACCTTTTGATCAACCCTCATACTTTTTTCTGAGGAACTCCCTTCAAGCATGGTTGCACATATGCTGTGACATCCCTTGTCTGCTATTGGGTTGAATCTTTAGACTTTAACTTTTTGGTTGAAATCAAATGGGGTTTTCCGTACTAAACCCCGAAAATGTTAAACTTTTTGCAGGGCCGACAGCAACCAAGATCCAGTCCAGAGGGTCCCCGTGCACCGCACAACCTGGACGACCGCAGGCTGCTGCGCATGCCTGCGGCGTTCTTCAAGGACTCACGATCAAGGCGCGGCACCGTTGGCCACGTCCGGTGCATGTTTAGGTCCTCCAGCTAGGTGCCCTTTGTAACCCCTTTTTTGGCTGAGAGGGTTTCCCTGCTAAAATAGACTACAGAAAAAAGTAGGTATTTTTATTCTAGCCTCTGTACTGGAGGACCTAGTTTTACTTGCAAAACTGAATTTGGAGAATGCACCCTGCATGCTCCATAGTTGACCAATGGACAAATCGGAGCATGTCCGAGAGGATTGCGGATTCGGATGCCAACACGGCATCCCTCACTTTCGCGGCTTTCAGGTGGAAGCGAACCCTTTCGATAATTAAGAAGTGAAGTGAAGGCGTGCTGGACACGACGCAGCCTTTGCAAAGTTTGAGTTGTGTTTTTGTTACTCAGTTGGGTGTCCAAAGGTACGGATATTACTCTTCGGAAATGCGCGTGTTCCACGCCAGAGTCGCGGAAGGCTTCAGAAGCTTTGCGGAAGGGTTTTGTGCGAAGCGAGCCAAGGAAGCAGCGTTGAATGAAGTTACCCAGGCGCCTGCCAAGATCTGCGGCTTGGATGTGGTGTTTTTGTGGGGTCCAAGCCTGTAGGATGTTAAAAGAGCTATTGCTTCAAAACAACCAGGCCACAAAAGCGCGTATCCAAACCGTAAAAAAAAGGGAGCCAAGAAACATAATCCCAGACGCGGAAGCTTTACATAGGTCCCCCAGCTAGGTGCCCTTTTGAACCCTTTTTTGGGTGATGGTTCCCCTACTAGAATAGACTACAGAAAAAGGGTACCCTTATTCTATTCTATCCTCTCTACTGGAAGACCTAGGAGAGTGCTCGTCGGCGAAGAAGACCTGCCAGCGGTAACAGCAGCAGCAGTCAGACATGCAACCGCCGCAAGACCAGCAAAAAGCTCGCAAAGGAGGCTAACAACTGTGGTCGCATGCCTCCATTAGTGCTGCAAACCTATGTCCGTGGAAGCTTGCGGAAGCAGTTTTCTAGCAACACGCTTCGCAGAAGCTACCCATGCGAGCTGCGGGAGTGCCGCGGAAGGCTTGGCGGAAGATTGGCAAAACACATACGTGTATGAACTGGAAAGGACTAAACACACACACACACCACTCATTTGGAACAAGCTGCGCTTGGTTCGATTGCAGCCAGCCCCCAGTATAAGCGCCATGCACGTGTTCCTTGATTTTTGGGCACCGCCCTGTTTGTAATTCATAGCCCTTTGGGGTGTCTGGGTGCCAACTCGAAGGCGTTCATTGGAAGCATGTGTCTCTACCGAGTCGGCATTTTGTGTTGCTCAACTATTTGTGCACAGTGTGCTGCATGAACGCACTGAGTGTTTCTTGAATGGTGGGCCTGTTTGGTGATTATTTTCGCGGACTGTTTGGAGAAACTCCCTTGTGGCGTTGTGATGTCTTGGATGTCGTGGATGTCTTGATCCGGTCTTCGAATCGTGGCTGCGCAGCGAGTTCGAGTTCGAAATCTGCCCACAAAACCTGGGGGAAACAAGCATTTCATTCACAGTACCAGGCAGCTCGTTGTCATGGCAATTTGATATGCACCACCAACAAGTCATACATAGGTGTCAAATGAAACAAGACTAATCAACACTGAGCATTAAAGTCCTTTGATGGTTAAAGGCGCGAATAGGAGCCAATTAGAGGAAACAATCATGGGAATCAGGCAAAGAACCAGCTCCGGGGCAAAAGGATCTCACCCTGAGGGCATACGAGGGCATATGAGGGCTGATGGGACCGGCCTCATTTCCTAGATCAATGTGCTTCCGCGTTTCTTACCATCTCAAGTAGCCTGCATGAGATCGGCCGCCGGGCAAGCAGACGCCGATGCCAAAGAGGCAATCGGGCTTTGAGGCACAGCTTGGCAGGCGCCTCTTGAATTTGACTGCAGTGCAAGAGCATTTCCCGCAGGAGCTTTGGTCTCTTTTGGCCGTCGGCGATTTCGTGCGATTTTTGGTTTGGTTCGGCATTGGATGGTTCGGGGTTTGGTGGCAGCTGGACAGCAATACATCGAAGCAGCGGTGCATTGCAGTCATGACAGCGAGCGGCAGCGTTGTTGCGTCCTCCTTGAAGAATTGGTGGCTTCTAAGTGTATGCTTGGGAGCAGTTACCAGTTTGCTGGAGAGGAACCTGCAGATTCATCGCTCCTGGGAGCACTGTCATGATCTTCCCTATTTGCCATTCTCATACCTCTTGACCCAGAGGTTCGCTGAAGTGCTGGGCCCTGTGGTGGCTTGGTGGGTGATCTGGAAGTCGCAAGCTCTGGACCGAGTCTACGAGACCGCGCCGCTGACCAGGAGCTGGGGGCAGAGGATATCCAACATCGTGTTTGGGTTTGGATGGAGACACCAGAGGCATAATGGCAGCTTCTCCACTGCTATTGGGTTAGATCTTTAGACTTTAACTTGTTGGTTGAAATCAAGTGGGGTTTTCCATTTTAAACCCACAAGGAGTTATTCACTTTTTGCAGAGGGGTCAACAGCAACCAAGGCTTGGGCTGCGGGTGCGGTGGCCGAAGATTCCAGAGCGTACTGTGTGTGAGTGTGGGAAAGAAGAAAATCAAGTTTTATCGGGATGATGGCCACCACACTATGAGGCTCCGTCGCCATTGGACCTACTATGAGGAGTCAGATTCCTCGGACCATGGCTCGCATGAATCAGATGAGACAGCCAGCATGTGCACGGATGACTGGAGCAGCGAATCAGACGGAGACTGTGAAGGCCAACCCGGGTGGAATGCACGCTTGATAAACAGCCGTCATGGAGATGATGTAAAAGTTCGTGTGAACATTGATGAACAGTATTTATATTCACGCCCACCACCTCAAGCAGCAGAGCTCAGATTTGTTTCAGCAAGCAAGGAGCAGGAGGACTGGGTGAACAAGTTGGCCAAGCACGGCGGAGCTGGTTTGCTTTTGTGTCACTACCCAAACATCAGCAACTATGATCAGCACGCAACAGTTCTACATGCAGGCAGGCCTTGCTTTTGCTGCAACAGAAACTACTTTTGGTGGCTATGGTTTGCCTTTGGGGTTCTTTGTGGAATTGGACTGATCTTGCCATCAAAGCTGGTTGGCTATGCGAGCATCGTACTGCAGCTGTTGCCTGAATTGACCGACGATGTTTTGCCAGATGGATCGTCTCTGAGCAATCCAGATGTATATGAGCACATGGTCTACAACATGTCCAGCACTTTCAACCGTAGCTGGATTTGCATTGCTGCAGACGAGAGGAATACCAGTGATGGTGTAGTTGAGCGTTTGGCTGCTTTTGACTCTACATGGGTTATACTCGGCTGTATGTGTTTGCTGGTGATGGGATGTTATCATCTTCAAGCAACCAGTGAATCCTTGAGACTGCTCAACGGTCTGTTGTCGAAACAGTCATCCCTGCAGGGGGAGTTATTGAGCACTCTTCACCGAATTCGGTCCGCCATCAGCAACAAGAGGTTCCTGGAATCCTTGTCAGACTTAGCTTACCGTTTCATCGTGCTCTTTTTTTGCGTCTTCCTCCTCATTCTTGTTCAGTCTCTTTCGCCCTTAAAAAGCACGGTGTTTGCCGTGTTTTGCAAAACATGTTTTAACCCTTTGGGTGTAAGTCTTGGGTGTTAACCTTTTTGTCAGCCGGCTTTTTGGCCACAGGAATTCCTGGCCCCGGATGCCTTTCCTTGGGACTCCGACGACCCAAGTCCCGGCTCCGATGGTGTGGTCTCCCTCCTTTGGTGGATGGAGACACGGGCAGCCTCTTGCCGGTTATATGTTCAATCAATCCTTTTTATGTTATATGTTTAGTCAACCCCAAAGGTCATGCCCTTAAAAAAAACAAAAACACACACACACATCAACTCCTGAGTACATGCTTTGCTTACACGTAAGGGATCCAAAAAGGAGGTGGTTTCAACAGAGTGGTTTAAACAAGAGCCAGCATCAGATTCTGGGTGGATGAAGCTTGGGGGACAGTCCCAAGCATCAATTTGTGCGGCCGTCCTTTTCTTTGGTACATTTTGCTTGGATGTTAGGACTTTAACTCCTTGCCTACTCATGGGTTTTCCATTAAACCACTAAAAGTTAAACCTAGCAGGGGAGCAGAAGGCAACCGAGCTTTCAATTATTTGCATTGGTTCGGGTAGACCTGTTTAATACCAGGCTTTGACTATGGCTCACATTCTTTGGGGTTTCTTTGAGGGGCCTGGGTTCCCTTCTGGGTCCGTCTCCGGGTTTGTCTGAAAACTGGCAGTCTCCGGATTTTACGTTGAATTTCCAGGAGAATCTTCCAATTGGTTAAGAATTAAGAATATGGTTGTTTCTTCCCTGTTGGTTTTAGAAGGACTTCATCACTACTGGACATATTTTTATTTTTTCCTGGGGCGTCAACCAAATGGAAGTAATTTATTTCGTTTTTTGAGGGCTTCTCAAACTGACTTCGAGGCTGGGAAGCCCTTGACACCAGGAGGCGAATGTTGAGGATGTCTCGGGAGGCTGGCCCTCGAAAAGCAGACATTCAAAAGGCTGTGGCTCAAAATTAACCAGAAGGGGTTACGCAGGTTTTGGTCCATGTTTCCACTTGCCAGGGTTCCATTTTGGTACCGGTTTTTTGAGCCACTGCCAAAAAGGAGTCCTTGTTTGCTCCAACAAGCATGGGGCTGTACTTTTCTTTGTCCGTTCTCCGTAGAAAAGCACGAAAGTGAGGCCTTGTATGAGGATGCAGCTTTCACTTTGAGCAAGCGGAAGCCCATTTTCGGTCTGTGCTTGCTGGCAGAGATGTTGCTGATCACGGCGACAGCTTTCGCCCTGGTGCGAGGCAAGCAAAAGTTTGCGATAATGTGCTACTTGCCTGAAGTGAACTCAGCTGTTGACATTGCTTCTCCTAGTCTGGTCCATACTCAACCCCAAAGGTGATCACTTTGTTTGGAGTGATTTGGCTCAGTTTGGGCAATCCAAAAAATGATCACTCCCTTTTTGTTAAAGTTCCTTTGGGCAGAGTGAGGTCCTAGTTGTGATAGCCCCTGAAAGTAAACAAGTCAGAATGGGTATCCAACTTTGCTACCACAACGTATATGGGCACTGCTCAAAATAGGGGGAGCTCCGAAATGATTTCCTTCCTTTTGTTTCCCTTTAAACCCAGCTGAACAGGGTACCCTCAACCCTATGAACAACGACTGTATGAGTGGTAGTCTGTTGTTAGCTTGGGGAAGACCTGGGGGGCCTACCCAATTGAGCCAAGAGTAAGTAATATGGTCCGTGGCTCATATGTGCCGCAAGTGAGGTTATGCGGCCTTGTACGGCGTCGCCTTAGGCACCTTGACGCTACTCCTGATCTTTTTCGGTCACAGGGTGAACGCTCAGTTGTCCGCTGGCATCGATCTGCTGAAGGAGCTGGAATTGGTCGAGTCGACTGGCCGAGTGGTAGCCGTTGCCTTGGTACCACCTTGGTAAAGGTGGTACCAGTTGTTTGTTTGTCGGTACCCTGTCAACATGTGGAACGCACCATAGGGCCCATTTTTAAGGAACACGGTCTTCTAGGACCCCTCAGTCAGGTTCCATGTTAACCTGAGTTCCCAACGGAAACTCACATATACCTTGGGCGTGCGTTCGGCATGTGGCAAGAAGACGGCGCCCTTTTCTATGCGAAACCGGTTTTGAGGGGGCCCAAGGCATTTTTGTCCCAAATCGTGGGGGGTCGTTGGGGTTGGATCTTTTTAACTTTATTGCACATGGGCGGCCGTTTTTTGGGTCACAAACCGACAACTATCTCAATTTGACGACAAACCCATAATTGTCCCAGCAACGTTGAAATTTCCCCCAGTCAACAGAGGGCCTTCCCGGAAAACCTGAGGTCGGCATCGCCCGTGTCACCGGAAAGGAAGGAGGCTGCCCTGGACGCGTACAGGCGGGAATCCATTGAAGTCTGACGTTCCCCCGCTCTGTCTGCGATATGTGTGTGTGTTCTCTCGACTACTTGTAGGGGTGGTGAATATGTAGGCAAGAATAGTAGATTATATCCAGCAAGTTCCCAAACTCTTTTTTTTGTGATATGATGCATCATCCAATATCGCACACTCACGTCGCTTTTTGCGTGGTTTTAAGTGGAAGTCAATACGACACCAGCCACTTTAGGGTGATTTTGGCCAAGGCGGCGCCCCCCGAACATGGCGGTGCTTCTTTTTGGGTTTTCCCTTGAATCTAATCTGGGTGAATTATAAGGACCTCACATGACCGGATTCACCCCCAAATGGTGGTGTATGTGGGGAATACCACGTCCGATCCGCTCAAAGGAGTTCGATCTTGATTCTTGTTTTGTTTTTTTCTTTTGAAAATTGTCAACGGTGAGAATAGGTAGCCCTTCAGTGGTTGGGATTGGTGGTTCGGATGAGTGGTTTGGGGGATCAGAACCCTTGCTTGTAGAGGGTCATGAAATGGGAAACCGCCAATACCTTCAAACCATCAAACCAATTAGAGGGAGACTGGACACAAGGAATCTCGATTCCTGAAAAGCACAAAGGGTGAAGAGAAGTCAGAGGCCAACCTTCAGCAATTGGGGGTCACCCCGGCATTCCCATCAATCGTTTATAGAATGAAGTTCAATGTCCCTTTTTGTGGGACTAGAGAGTGGAACTGGCCTGCCCATCCCCTACTTAAGGATGGACCTAAACCGCTTTTGTCTTTAAGCAACCTCTCCTTGGTATTCTGTTCAGGAGGCCTTTGGTCATCATCTTGGGACAAGAACCACGTTGGTGCTTTGGTGCATTTTGCTTGGATGTTGGGACTGGACAACTTTTTGCCAACTAATGGATTTTCCACATTAAACCACTAAAAAGTTATTCACTTTTAGCAGGGGGGCAGATTTCGCAACCGAGGGTGCATTGTACCTGTCTTACCTTTTAGGATGAGCAGCTGAGCAAGGGACAGGTTTCCACACGAGCATACCAGCAAATGGGAGCTGCCCAAGCACCAGCATTCAAGCATGTTTGAAAGGGACAACTTCTAGGGGCTGATTCCCCATTCTTTTCAGCCATCGTTCTTTTCAACAAACCAGTCATTTCTCCAGGGTTTTTGGTGGTTTTCTAGAAAAAAGGATCACGGGAAAGAATGGGGAAGCTACCCCTAGAAAAACTGTTGCTTCAAACATACTCCTTTGGGATTCCCCTCCAAAAGGACTAAACCGCTTTCGCCTAGGGTTTCAATTCAACCAGTGACAACTTTTGTGTGCTGTTGACTCCAGGGTAAGCTTGTCCTATTGATAGGGGGTGTTCCCCTCCAAAAGCGGACACCCCATATTACTCACCGAATGTTAATCAACCACAGGATTATTTATCCAGAGTTACCATTACACAACCTCCTTTCTATTCGGCTTTGTTTTTTCCCTGGCTGGTGGAAGAATCGAAGGGTCCACCTCAGCCCCCAGAAGCATCGATGATATATCACTGGGTAACGCGATCCTCATTCCCTCCCAAAAGACAACTTTCTTTTTTGGACTTTTCCGTTAAAGCTACTTCTACGTAAACAACCTCTTCGGTTTAGTTTTTCCGTTCCAATGCCATCCTGGTATAAACTCTTTCTTGGTTTTTCGTAGGCCATGTTTCTGTAGACAACCCTGTCTAGGTCCCCCAGTAGTGCCCTCTCACCTTTTTTGGGGGAGGGTTCCCCTACTAAAATAAACTACCGGAAAAAAAAAAGAAAGAGTTACGGTACCCTAGCCTCTAACCTCTCTACTGGAGGACCTAGCTGTTGGCCTTAAAACCCCTTTGCTTGCCAACGACCTTGCCGCTCTCAGCCAGGAGCTCTGTGCTGGGCGTTAGCCACCCGAAGGAGGTGGAGGCGTTTCTGCGGCACGAGAAGCTCCATGCGGTGACGCTGACCTTCATGGGCATTCCCTTTGACCTGGGATTGCTCAGAGCCCCGGGCGGCAAAAAAACACTTTCTTTTTTTTTTTTTTGGGGGGGGGGGGGTTTTGCGCGGTTGTTGTTTGTTGTTGTTGTTGTTGTTGTTGTTGTTGTTGTTGTTGTTGTTGTTGTTGTTGTTGTTGTTGTTGTTGTTGTTGTTGTTGTTGTTGTTGTTGTTGTTGTTGTTGTTGTTGTTGTTGTTGTTGTTGTTGTTGTTGTTGTTGTTGTTGTTGTTGTTGTTGTTGTTGTTGTTGTTGTTGTTGTTGTTGTTGTTGTTGTTGTTGTTGTTGTTGTTGTTGTTGTTGTTGTTGTTGTTGTTGTTGTTGTTGTTGTTGTTGTTGTTGTTGTTGTTGTTGTTGTTGTTGTTGTTGTTGTTGTTGTTGTTGTTGTTGTTGTTGTTGTTGTTGTTGTTGTTGTTGTTGTTGTTGTTGTTGTTGTTGTTGTTGTTGTTGTTGTTGTTGTTGTTGTTGTTGTTGTTGTTGTTGTTGTTGTTGTTGTTGTTGTTGTTGTTGTTGTTGTTGTTGTTGTTGTTGTTGTTGTTGTTGTTGTTGTTGTTGTTGTTGTTGTTGTTTTTGTTGTTTTTGTTGTTTTTGTTGTTTTTGTTGTTGTTGTTGTTGTTGTTGTTGTTGTTGTTGTTGTTGTTGTTTTTTGTTGGGGGGGGGAAGAATTGGAACATCCAAAAACATGTTTGTTGTGCTGCAAAATCATTTACCCATCCACTAACATGGAACTTGACTGGGGGGTCCTGGAAGATTGTTTCCTTTAAAAGGCACCCTCTCATAGGTTCCATGTTAGTGGGCAGGAGGGTAATTAGTTGCTTTGCGTTTTTTTTTTGGGTTCGGGGGAGGGCGCAAGAAAGGGCTCGAGCATCCGAGAAGAATCACCCTAGATGTGCTCAGCTGCACGAAAAGTTCGAGCATTTTTGCGCCACGAAAAGTGAGTTCGAGGGAACCAACAGGAATTGTTCTGCACGAACAAGGCTGCCTGCCGAAAGAGCAACGAGTGTAGAAACATTATGGCAAAAAATGGTATCCCTTCATGATTTCTCTGATGTGCAAAGGGTTTTGGAATTACTAAGAACTTGGTTTACTCCTATTATCATGACTGAATGGTTTTAAAGTACCCCGAACCTCCATTCTGATCATTTAGGCCCTGATACTACCCTTGCGGTTTCAACAGCGTTGGCGTTTGGCGGAGAACCGTTGATTATTGATAGGGAAACCACGTTTCTCAAGTGGCTGTGGGTGAAAAATATGAATCCCCAAAATGGCTTGCCTGAAGTGGAAACATGACCTGCGGTCCAATTCCTGGTGGAACAACATTTTGACCCACACCCAAGTGGGGAAACAGGACTAGGTCCCCCAGTAGTCCCCTTTTAACCCAACTTTTTTGGGGGAGGGTTCCCCTACTAAAATCAACTACAGAGAAAAAGTTGGCACCACATTATTCTAACCTCTCTACTGGAGGACCTAGCCGTCATCATTTCCCTACAAGTTCCAACTCTTTGATCCACTATTCTAACCTCTCAAATCTGGAGGACCTAGATGATGCAGGTCAGGCCAGCAGCGCCCGAATTCCCCCCCCTCAGGGGGTGCTTGGATTGGTTTTTGATAGAGGTAGAATGGACAAATCAGGTTCTTCCTAAGTGATAGCTTCACTGTGGTCTGGACTGGTTTGGGCTGGCTTCATCCAGTTTGCCATGGGTTATGTGGTGTCCTTTCGAAGGGACGAATTGGCGGGTTTGCGGTTGTAAACGTCTTTACAGTGGCCTAATTATGGGAATTCTGAAAGAGTCCAATCCTCTCCATCTGTACCTAGAGATTCAGCGACACATAAAATGATCCACCAACAAGGCGTGGCCCTTTTTTGCTACCAAACGATTCGCAGCCAAATTTCTCTGTCGCTGAGAAGTGTATGCGGCGCCGCTGGGCGGTTACTTCGTTACCATGGCCTGTTGGCTTCTGCAGCAGGCCTTTGCTCCGTTTAGCAAATGAGATCCGAGCGCGGAAAAGTGTGACAACCTGGTCGGGGTTGGGCGGATCCCAAAAACGGCTCCGGCTGGGAACTGTTGGATTTGCTTTTTGAAACCTTCAAACATGGGGAGGTTCCAAGATACGGGCCGCAGAGCAAAAGCGGCCTTCGCCTTCTGAGGGTCTTTCAGTTTTGTTTGGGGTCAGCCCATGTCAGCTCCCTTTTGATTGGGTCAGCGCGGTTTCAAAGGCCAGCCTTGCCGGGTCTGGTGGTTTCCAGAAGTTAGCTTCATGAAGCGAAACCACTGGGCAACTCCATAGACAAGAATATATATATATATATATACACATATATATATATAGGTATGTATATATGTATGCGTACATATATATATATATATATCTATGTGTGGTACCCTTTTTTCATGGACCCTGGTTTGGTGAGCTTCCATGAGGGGAGGGGCAAGCTGTGGCAAGACCAGCCGACTTTGAACCTGATCTCTTGGTATGGCCCATGTGTTAGGCTTCCAGAAAGCCTTCCTTTTCCATGTCCTGCGTTCGTGAGTAGGTTGCTTAAGCTCTGCGTTCGCCAGGTAGGTCAGCTTGGACCCCGAAGACCTACACTTTGGTCCCCTCCCTGAATTGCGGACAGGTTAAGCATCGACTCACGACACCAAATGGGACGGTCCCATGTCCTAGCTTAGTCCTAGTTTCCGAGCACACATTTGGAACGTGCTAAGCATTGACCGGTGCTACTGTCCGTCCTTTTGATTGGATACATGAGTTTGGGTAGACTGCTTGAATGCCACTTTGTTTGTTGTGACTTACACCTCTTTCGCGACCAGGGACTGACGTTGAAATATGATAAACTCACGCCCACGTGTACGTTGTTCTTCGAAGTCAGGGCGGTTGAGGCTTGCTGGATGCGTTGGGTGCCGTGATGTTGGGCCAATAGACCCCCTTGACTTTGTGATGAAAGGGGGAGACTTCCTTTTGGTTACCCCTCCCCAAGGTGAACCCAAAGAAGCGGAACAGACTCCCTTCAAAACGTAAGGGGGTCCACTGACCACTGGCTTGACATGCCCCTCCATGTTCCACTCGGAGGAGCCAAGCTTGACGGCTCTGCTGCATGACTTGGCGCAGTCGGGGGACTCGGACTTAGGAGTGGCCCTGCCAATAAACATGGCTAGGCATGCACGGACCCCTTTTGGAAGACTTGACCTTCCTTTTGGAAAGTTCGGTGCACCAGGCCAGGCAAAGGATGCAAAGGGTTTCTTTCGATTTGCTGTAAGGGCAAGACGTGCTTTTGCTGTTCAGTCACCCCGGAGCCAGGACAGGAAGGGGATAAGCAACCCGACTTGCTAATGCCAGGGAACCATGACTCCCCTTCAAATCAAGAAGAGTGGTTTGAAAGGCCTGCCGATGGAGTCACAGAAGCCCCGGCTGGTTGATTCAGTTGATTCTGGTGGGAGATTATACAGCTCATGAATTGGGGCCACGGAAACAACATATGGAGCGGGGTCCCATGTTTTTCCCGTTGGGTTGGGATCAAGTCTTGGAGTGTTTGTGCATACATACATATATATATATATTCATAGGATGTGTGTGTTGGGGTGGGTGTGGGTGTGGGTGTGGGTGTGGGTGTGTACAAACACGTGCGCGCGCTTGGACGTTGCGTGTGTCTGTGTGTGTGTGTGGGTGTGAGTGTGAGTGTGAGTGTGTGTGTGTGTGTGTCCATCCCTGTTGCCAAGGGCTGATCTGAGTTCTTTGTCAGACTCGCAGGCTGGAAGAGTTTGCGAATTGTTGAGGTAGTGCCGGCTGTCCGGAGTCTCCGTATTCTTTTTCCAAATATGTGGAGTCGGCCAAAGGCCATCCTTGGGCCTAGTCTGTGGTCCTGATGAGTAGGGCCCAAGGATGACGAAACTCCACGCGGAACCTAGAGTGTGCCCACTGGGCTTGATCCTGACCCTCGCAGAAGAAATGAGACACAACAAAGACTGAGAGAGGGGGGATTTCACAAGTGTGATCCTGGCAGTAGTTCGTTTAACGGGCTGCCTGCGGTAGGATAGCCTACTGTGTTTGATTGGGCCTTGCCACCTGCTCGCACGCAGCGTTGGTCATTCAAGTCGACCCTCAGATGCCAGCTTGACCCTCGAGGTCCCCAGGTCAGTTTGGAACCTGCCTTTGTTCCACCCAGCGTTGGGAGTCTTCCCGCTTTGCTGCCATTCCATGGAAAGTGCTGTACAGCACAACAGAGGAAGCCAGCGATGTCTATCGCCTCAGAAGCCAGCATACCCATTGGGTCTGAGAGGCCATCCCCCGAATGTATATTCTTGATGCTGTTTAGGCCTTTGTTCCACCCAGCGTTGGGAGTCTTCCCGCTTTGCTGCACAACAGAGGAAGCCAGCGATGTCTATCGCCTCAGAAGCCAGCATACCCATTGGGTCTGAGAGGCCATCCCCCGAATGTATACTCTTGATGCTGTAGGCCCCTGATTGCAATTTGCCATTTGGAGCTGCAGCAAACTGTTGGTTTTTCTGGCCCCGGCGTTAGTGGAGCATCGGGTCTGTTTCTTCTTTTTGCTGTTTTCTTGTTTTTTTTCTTTTTCCTCGGCTGCAGTGTTGTGAGCCGTGGCGCAAGAAGTGCCGCGTCGCTCATTCTGTGTGTCCATCCCTGTTGCCAAGGGCTGATCTGAGTTCTTTGTCAGACTCGCAGGCTGGAAGAGTTTGCGAATTGTTGAGGTAGTGCCGGCTGTCCGGAGTCTCCGTGTTCTTTTTACAAATATGTGGAGTAGGCCAAAGGCCATCCTTGGGCCTAGTCTGGGGTCCTGATGAGTAGGGCCCAAGGATGACGAAGCTCCATGAGAATTACAATGAAGGCGCATGGTCCGAACCTAAAATTTCCATTGAAGAAATGACAACAAAGACCGAGACAGGGGAATTTCACAAGTGTGTGTGTGTGTGTGTCTGTGTGTGTGTGTCTGTGTGTGTGTGTCTGTGTCTGTGTCTCTGTGTGTGTGTGTGTGTGTGTCTCTGTGTGCGTGTTTCTGTGTGTGTCTCTGTGTGTGTGTCTCTGTGTGTGTCTCTGTGTGTCTCTGTGTGTCTCTGTGTCTGCATCTCTGCGTGTGTCTGCATTTCTGTGTGTGTGTGTGTATTTCTCTGTGTGTGTGTGTGCGTGTTTGTGTTTGTGTGTGTTTGTGCGTGTGTTTGTGTGTGTGTTTGTGTTTGTGTTTGTGTGTGTTGTTTGTGTGTGTGTGTGTGTGTGTCTGTGTCTGTGTCTGTGTCTGTGTCTGTGTCTGTGTCTGTGTCTGTGTCTGTGTCTGTGTGTCTGTGTCTGTGTCTGTGTCTGTGTCTGTGTCTGTGTCTGTGTCTGTGTCTGTGTCTGTGTCTGTGTCTGTGTCTGTGTCTGTGTCTGTGTCTGTGTCTGTGTCTGTGTCTGTGTCTGTGTCTGTGTCTGTGTCTGTGTCTGTGTCTGTGTGTGTGTGTGTGTGTGTGTGTGTGTGTGTGTGTGTGTGTGTGTGTGTGTGTGTGTGTGTGTGTGTGTGTGTGTGTGTGTGTGTGTGTGTGTGTGTGTGTGTGTGTGTGTGTGTGTGTGTGTGTGTGTGTGTGTGTGTGTGTGTGTGGTGTGTGTGTGTGTGTGTGTGTGTGTGTGTGTGTGTGTGTGTGTGTGTGTGTGTGTGTGTGTGTGTGTGTGTGTGTGTGTGTGTGTGTGTGTGTGTGTGTGTGTGTGTGTGTGTGTCTGTGTGTGTGTGTGTGTGTGTGTGTGTGTGTGTGTGTGTGTGTGTGTGTGTGTGTGTGTGTGTGTGTGTGTGTGTGTGTGTGTGTGTGTGTGTGTGTGTGTGTGTGTGTGTGTGTGTGTGTGTGTGTGTGTGTGTGTGTGTGTGTGTGTGTGTGTGTGTGTGTGTGTGTGTGTGTGTGTGTGTGTGTGTGTGTGTGTGTGTGTGTGTGTGTGTGTGGTGTGTGTGTGTGTGTGTGTGTGTGTGTGTGTGTGTGTGTGTGTGTGTGTGTGTGTGTGTGTGTGTGTGTGTGTGTGTGTGTGTGTGTGTGTGTGTGTGTTTGTGTGTGTGTGTGTGTGTGTGTGTGTGTGTGTGTGTGTGTGTGTGTGTGTGTGTGTGTGTGTTTGTGTGGGTTTGTGTGTGTGTGTGTGTGTGTGTGTGTGTGTGTGTGTGTGTGTGTGTGTGTGTGTGTGTGTGTGTGTGTGTGTGTGTGTGTGTGGGTGTGTGTTTGTGTGTGTGTGTGTGTGTGGGTGGTGTGGGTGGGTGTGGTGGGTGGGTGGTGGGTGGGTGGGTGGGTGGGTGGGTGGGTGGGGGGTGGGTGGTGGGTTGGGGTGGGTGGGTGGTGGGTGGGTGGGTGGGTGGGTGGGGTGGGTGGGTTGTGGGGTTGGTGGGTTGGTGGGTTGGGTGGGTCGGTGGGTTTTTGTGGGTGAGTGGGTGGTGTGTGTGTGTGGGTGGGTGCGGTTGAGTGGGCGGGCGGGCGGGCGGCGGCGGGCGGGTGGGCGGGCGGGTGATGGGTGGGTGGGTTGAGTGCGTGCGTGCATGCATGCGTGCGTATGTGGGTGGGTGGGCGTGTGTGTGTGTGTAGGTGTTTGCCCGTGTGTGGGTGGGTCGGTGGGTTTTTGTGGGTGAGTGGGTGGTGTGTGTGTGTGGGTGGGTGCGGTTGAGTGGGCGGGCGGGCGGGCGGGCGGGTGGGCGGGTGGATGGGTGGGTGGGTTGAGTGCGTGCGTGCATGCATGCGTGCGTATGTGGGTGGGTGGGCGTGTGTGTGTGTGTAGGTGTTTGCCCGTGTGTGTGTATGCGCTTGTTGTGCTTGTGCATTTGTTGTTTTGTGTGTTTGTGTGTTTGTGTTTGTGCGCGTGTTTATTTGAAAGTAATTTTCGGTGTTGCTTAAAGGGCGAACCCAAAGGAAATCCCAGTTTTGCGTTTTCCCATGTGTTTACTTGCTTGTATAATTATTATTTTGTTTTGGGGGGGGGGGCGGGGGGGAAGTTGAGGTATCCCTTGGTGGTGGTTTGGGGATTTGAACCCCTGGTTTCCGTAGAGGGCAATGGCAATGGGAACCACCCCCAAATCACGAAACCAACAATCCAACCCACCAAACAAGGGAAGCTGAAATACAGCCTTGGAGTGCTTGTCCAAGCACGCTACCCCTTTCCCGTTTGAGGCCACGAGTGCTTGCTGTGGAGGCGTGGGTGATGGCAACCCAGGTGTGCCATGGTTCCTTAGCAATGCAATAGTGGTTCGGCAATGCTGTAGCCTGCCCTGGGGTTACGGAAAGGGTTAGTTTCCCGCAATAATATATAGTGCTGGCTAGGACCCAGTGATTCGTAGATGTCCCAGCTTGGACACCCAGAAACGAGTCCTTGTTTTTTCGGGTAGTCAAAGCCAAAAGGACGGCCAAACGTAGTGTGGGCATTTAGCATGGAGGTGAAAGATAGGAATGACAGCCTGGAGTGCAAGGTGTGTCGCTTGGAGGGGGATGACTTGCCAACTACGACATGTTGACAGATTTTAGATCTCAGAACTTGGCGCTTGCATCTCAAGACTTGGTGCTTGCATGTTGGCGGCCGCCTTTGGCTCAAGATCAACATCACGCAACCGGACGAAGGCGATCACGCCCAGATTTCTCGGCCCAATGGCGGTCAAGCTTGCCGAGATCTGCTGATGTTGCAGGCTGGTGGGTGATTGTCCTGTCAGGCGGTTGTTTCTTGTTGGTTTCCTTGAGCGCACACAAACAAGATTATGCTGGTTTCCTTTATCCAAGAGTCAATGATGCTCGTATGCATGGATGGAAGCGACCAGTTAGCAGGGGAAGTTGACTACCACACAAGATGTAAATTTCAGACATCAGCAAGAATTGGTTACATGATATGCGTGCAGACACGCAGTTGTCAAACACGGACATCCAACGAGTTGCACCAGCACATGTGTACGTGCACCTGTGTAGGGTCGTAGAGGAAGCCACATTTTTGTTGAGGGTTCCCCTTCAAACACAATCCACGTACACATCTCATACGCCAACTTCATTGGCTAGGTCCCCCAGTAGTGCCCTTTTACCCTTTTTTGGTTGGGAGGGTTCCCCTACTAAAATCGACAAAAAAGAACAAGAAACGGTACCCTTATTCTAACCTCTCTAATCTGGAGGACCTAGTTGGTGATTCGGGTGTGCTCGCTTCCAGGTGCCTTTGGCTGCTGTCTCACTCGATTTGCGCCAGAACGGCCCAGATGTGAAGATGGACGACCTGAAGTTCGAAGGTGCGCGTCTACTGTAGATGGCCTCCAAGTGAAATGACTGTGCCCATTTTGGAAAGTTGGAAAGTCGGAAGCCGGGGTGGTTTGTCGATTGTCTTTAACATTTTCTGCTTAGGGACTGACCTTAACTTTGCTCATGGCAAAATCATGGGCCTCGCCGATGTGTTTGTTGTGCTCTTGTCTAACCAGGTGACATTTTACGATATTGTGGCACTTTACGACAACATGTTCATTGGCCATGTTGTCGTCTGGGATCATGCCCTGATTGATTGTGTTGCGTTGTTGTATCAACACATATGGATTGTTTTTTTCTGCCCAGGTTTACGTTGTGCTGTATGTTTCTCCCGAGTCAAAGAGGCAAAATCAACATGCCAGACCTGGCAGGCAGAAGCCGGGATTTATATGTATATACACACACATTCCGTTCTGCTTAGTGCTGAGTTGGAGGAAACGACTTGTGCCAGTGTTGCCAAGTGGGCATCAGGCATCGCCACGAATGTCTTGAGCGTGGGCCGTGGGGAGCAGGCGGATCCCAGCGCCTTGAAGCTCGTGGGCAATTGGATCTGCAGAAGGCGGAGGGCCAGAAGAGGCGTCCAAGGCCGCAGCTTGGTCCGACATCGCGGTTGCTGGTCATGTTGTTTTTTTGTTTGGCAGTTTTGGATGTTTTTTCTTGTTTTTGTTTCTTTCCCGGTGAGGTGTCTTGCGGGCGATTTTGCGAGGAATGCGAGGGATGGCCAGAGAGGGTCGTTTCAGTCACGGTGCTCAACCTCACCAGCAAGCCCGAGATGCTTGTGCAGGTGCCTAAGTTTCGGCACTGATGAATTCGGAATTGCTCTTCTGATGAGGTTTAGTTGTTCGAACGCTTGAGGGGGGTGGGGCTGTTTTAGAGCGGAATTGCATTTGGGTTAGTGTTAGATGACACACACACACACACACAGCAGCAGCACCCAAGCAAACAAGCAAACGGACACTTACAGAAGCGACGCCACATCTCGGTTGCGGATTTTGAGAAGCTGGCTTGCAACATCTAACAGCACTCGCAAGACACATTTTGTGCAAAGCCATCTGGTAGGCGCTGGAGACTCCCATGGTGCAAGCAGCAGATCATCCACAGCCCTGAAGCTTTACAGACGCTCTTCAGCGTCAGACCTAGGAGAAGCTGGCCGGAGAAAGCATCGCATGAGCATAGGTGTCCTTTTTGGTTGTTTTGCCCATGTTTTGCCCGAAAAGTAGATGGCGATTCCTGGTTTACCTGGTGGTTTAATCATCTACCAGGGCCATCTATTTCCAACCAAAAAGGACACCTATGCGCGTGAGATGCCGAGATGAGAAGGCGAGGGTTTCTTGGCGCCTCAAATGGCGCGCCTCAAGTTCTTGCGGCGCAATCGTTTGATTGCGCGAGGTTTGTGACGGTCGGTTGACTAGCTCCCCCAGTAGTGCCCTTTGACCAACTTTTTTAGGGGAGGGTTCCCCTACTAAAATCGACTACATAGAAAAAGTTGGCACCACATGATTCTAACCTCTCTACTGGAGGACCTAGTTGAACATGGCCTACGATTGTGCACGTGAGACGTGAAGAGAGAGAGGGCCGCAGAAAATGGACAGATGCGCGCTGGCATAGCGGAGGCTTGCCACGGCAGGCCAAGATGCGCTTGCTTAGCATGCCAGCATTCAGTACTGACTCTGCTGCCTTCTGTTGCTCGAGAACATCAACGAACAACCAGCAACACGAATTCGACTCCGATCTTCCCATGGCATTGATCACTCTTAAAGTTGCCCTGCTGATGTGGCAGGCGCGGATCCGGCGGGATCTACAGTAGCCCGGACTGTTGCAGGTGAGCCAGGGTTGCTCCGAACCTTACGTAAACCAATCCACAAAGGTCGAGCTTTGGTGCATGTTTCTTGGATGTTAGGACTTTAAAACTTTTTGCCAACTCGTGGGTTTTCCGTATTAAACCACTAAAAATTAGTCACTTTTAGCAGGGGAGAGGAAAGCAAACAAGTAGAGCATTGGGAGTGTCGCCGGTTCTCCTTCTTTTCATGTTTGTGTTGTGCCAGGGTCGGAGGGATGCTGTCCCTGGCAGCAAATTGCGGGGTTTTCCCTTGGCGGAAAGCATGATGTTCCATTCGCAGGTTTGCAAGTGCCCAACCTTGGGCAAATCCATGGTGGAATCCCTTTTGGAGTAGATAATCATGAGCACTGAAAGGTACCCATCGTGTTTGTGATGTCTACGGGTACTTGTTTTCCACTACCTTGCCTGTTCAAAGTTTGCTTTCCCATTCTAGGTCCCCCAGTAGCGCCCTTTTACCCTTTGTTGGGGGAGGGGTCCCCTACTAAAATAGACTACAGAAAAAAGAAAAGGTACCCTTATTCTAACCTCTCCACTGGGTCTTGAACATTGATTCTGTGCACCACACCATGTCGGTGGGAGGGCATTCGATTCGCTGAATCAAGCCAACATGATGCTCAGTTTGGGATAGGCATTTATGGGGGACGCACGAAATGCCCCACAAACATATACACTCATGTTCACTCATGTCCATGTTTTCGTTTATGGACTTTCGCTCATGGAAACAGATCGCGCGCAAGGAGGGCAGATGCAAACAAGAAGAATGGACTCCAACAAAACGGCCCCAGTGAAACGGGGATCGACTGTGAGTTTGTTTTTTTTGAAAGACCCTAATGCTGACCTACTGTGGATTTGCGAAATCCATTTCGCGCCTCATAAGAAACCTGGAATGAGGATTCCCCTGCAAATACCAACAAACAACGGTTATTCATGGTTTCAAACTGGTGCGAAATGGATTTCGTCCATCCACAGTAGGACTGCAATTATGGTCTCCTCTAAAAGAATTTGTATAGGGATAGCAGACTAAACTTGACACATAATCTGAGGTTTTCAGGAAACCAATGGCCTGGTTTGAGTTTGGCTCTACATGGCTTGCGCCGAGCACCAAACCATGTTGGTGGGAGTGATAAATAGGTGATCTACATGATTTAGTAGCCGGGGCCCACCCCCCACTATGATCTTGTTTCTAGCATCTAAGCCTTTGATTTTTCTCAGTTCTTCCGAAAGGCGTATTTGTGACATCCTTTAAATAGCCTGTGCGCTAAATTGCCCACAGTCATGATCGCGGGCTCTTCTTTTTTAGACCCTCTCTTTTGGGGAAAACTTCATGGTGGCAAATGTTTGCAACCCACCCAAGCTATATAACCACATTTGAGCCCCGGACGACTTGAAAATGGGGGGGGGAACCCTGTTTGTTGTTCACAAAAATGGGGTGGACCCCAAACGAACAATCGACTAGCAAGCTCATCGTTCATTTAGTCAATGATTCTTCTTTGTTTGTCATCTTGGGTATGTGGGTACCCTTCTTGTTTTTGCTTCTAACCGGAAACCAAAGGGAACACCGAAGCCGTTGGTCGAGTCCCATTGGGCCGTAGCCCGCCAGGCGCCTTGGGTCCTCGCTGGCGTGTCAGTTGATGCGCAGGGCCGGCTGGGCCTGGGCGATGTGAAGGCTCGCGGCTTCCAAAGGCTTGAGGCTCCGCGCGGGCGGCTAGGGATCCCGTGGCTTTTCAGTGGCTCAAAATGAAACAGGAGAGGCAAACCGCAGGTTTTGGTCCATGTGTCCACTTACCAGGGTTCCATTTGTGGTACCGGTTTTTTGAGCCACAGCCACATGGGTATGGGTCCAAATTAGAGCACCAGGCGTTTTTCAGGTTGTAGTCTATGTTTCCATTCTCCAACGTTCCAATTTGGATACCTATTTTTGACTGACTGCCTCCAGGGATCCCATAGCTTTTCAGACATCAAAGGAATGATTGGGGGAAGCAACCTTGGGAAAGAAGGGTTTTTTTCTGCAGCAACCAGATTTCACTTGGCAGCTGGCCAATTCGTTGACTTCGGGGCTGGGCACCCCTCCCACATTCCGTCTCGCTGAAGGTATGGGGGATGAGTCTTGCAAACTGGCCAACGAGTATCAAATCCTATCAATAGACAACAGTTTGGGCAGACAAAGGCATGTCGACTCAAAGGCGTTGCTTGGAATTCGACCTCAGATTCTATGATCTTTGGGAATGCCCGAGGATTCCTGGAGCAGGCATGGGATTGCCATCAACGAACCATCCAACCATGGGGACCTGTTCCCTTTATCGAGGCTTGGCCCCTGCTTGGGCTTGGCTTCAAGGGAAACGAAAGAGAAAACCAAAGCTCTTTTTAGGGGTCCCCTATTTAAGACACGCTATCCCGTGAGAATCGCGTTTCACAGTGGCTCAAATGAGTACGGTCAAGCACTTTTGCTACATCTAACCCCGGAAGCCACGTTGTTCAAAGAATGGTGGTTTATCGAAATGTTGATTCCTTTTCAAGGATTCGACACCTACATTTGGGCGATCTGTAGTTCCATCCCTAAAGGTACCCTCTATGGCAGCCACTAGAAGGTCTCTTGAACATTGTTTTCTAGGCGCCCCCAGTCAGGTTTCACGTTCCTTACATTGCATGGTTAACCCACTTGGTCAGGTGGTCAGGACCATGGCTGGCACTTGGGTAGCTGGAGTTAGTTCCCCAGGTATTTCCATAGTGATAAGCGGCTTTCTATTTGGTTTCCATCCAAACCTCCCTTACCCAGAAATACCCCAACAAGGCCGTTAATATGGGTGTGACGTTTTATGGGTGAGTCATGTTCACTTGAGTTCAGTGCTTTCAACATCAAACCCAACAAAAACATGCGGACTCGAGATTCAACGCGAAAGAAGTGCGGCAAACTCTTCTTTTTTGGGGGGGCGACTCCCAAAGACTTGGGTCTGCGTCCTGATGGTAGCCTTTTGAGGGGCTGGCTCACTCCCTGAGTTCCTGGACTTGAGTCACTGAAGACCATCTTGGAAGTAACAAGAAGCGTTTCGACTTTCCGATCGCCAATCCACTCGATGGGAAGTGAGTTGGTGAGAGGAAAGCCAGTTGGTGAATTGGAAGGAAACAGCCAGTTTAGACTTTTTGTTTGGCCAATCCACTCGATGAGAAGTGAGTTCATTGGTGCGTTTTGCTTGGATGTTAGGACATTAACTTTTTGCAAACTAAGGGGTTGCCATCAAACCACTAAAAGTTGTTGTTGTATTTTTAGCAGGGGATCAGATTTCGCCATCGAGAGTTGGTTGGAAAACCAGAAGGAAACCACCCGACTGGCGTGGGCCATGCACCCCGGTTTCTTGGCGAGGCCCAGGAGGACCTCGGCTTTGAAGGTGCCGAGCTCGCGGGGGTCGCGTCAAAGTGGTCGCGATGGATGACCAACCAGGGATCGTTTGTTGAATATGCGGCATATACATGTATATACATGTATAATAGGTGTACAATATATCATATCATATATACCATATATATATATATATATGAGCGACCAACTTTATTTACCTTAATGGAAACATGCAAGGGGCTGGAACTATTTTTTGCAAATGTGCATATTTAGCCGCAGAACGAGTTGGGGAACACCCCGAAAACGAGATAGGGCAAACAAGCATGATAACATGGATTAGGATGACATTTTGGCAAGTGCAGCCTGGCAGAGCGTCTTGGGTTCAAGGTTGTTAGATGTAGTGTAGAGTAGACGACCTACGTCGCATGGTCCGTGGCAACTTACCACAGACTTTCCGGGGCAAGTACTGGCTAACCCTACGATGCCTAACTGCAAAAGGGTGTGAATCAAACTTGCGAAGAAGCATCGTAGCTGGTTTGTTCAAGATTTGCCCCTGGGCAATTTTCAGCCGTCCAAAAGCGGGCCATGTTAAAAGCGAGTTCCAAAACGAGTTCAAAACGAGTTCAGAACGAGTCCCCTACAGCGTCCAAGTGAGTATTGGCCCAGTTCCTCCTCTCAAGTATTACTTTTCAACAAATTGTGTAGCAGCAGTTTGCTTAGCGAAAGGTTGTGCGGCAACAACGAAGGAGACAAAGGAGGCTGCAAGCTAACCAAAGCTCGTTTACTTCTTTAAGCTCCTCTTCTTCAAGCTCTACAGAAAGTTGAGCCAGATAAAACGAGCGCGGTGTTGGAAAACGAGATAGGGGGCTGCGACCGAGCGCTGGGTTGGAAAACGAGTCAGGAACACCCGTCCATTATGCCATGTAACAAATAAAAGCCGTTGCTCATATATGTATAGACTTCTGCACAAGGTTGACAGCTTCCCTAAATATGCGGCAGAGTCAACATGTCACTTGTGGCTGGAGGCTAAATGCTGAGGTAAACCATGGAGAAGGGGTACGAGGGTCCCTTGGGGATGAATGTTTACCCACCGGTGCCGATCGGGTCGTCGGAGCCTTGGTGGCCAAAGGCTTGTTTTTTGTTTCCTTGGACCCAACGCAGTTCGCAGGAGGATCCGGCATGTTGACATGGGTATGGGTCAAAATGAATCCACCAGGGAACCGCAGGTTTTAGTCCTTGTTTCCATTTACCAGAGTTCCATAGGGGTACCCATTCTTGGCCCACAGCCAAATGTCATGTCGGCCGTTTTTTTAAGTCAGCCTCCTTTGGTTTAAGGGTTGTGTTGTTACAAGCTTGGCTTACACTCTTGAGTACCCAACATCCACAGCTTGGAACTCTCGCGGCACGGGGCGCCGGGAACATACAAGAAACCCTCGGAAATGCCAAAGAAAAGCTGAACCGTGCCGAGGCCTTGGGAGCAATATGTAGCCTTTGGGGACCCCTGAGAGAGATTGCGGCATGGCGGCACTGCGAGAACCACAGACGGGGTCCCGTCTACAGCATGGCTCCTATATTTCGCACGCAAGCACTGCCTTGATGTTTGCTGAGGTTTTTGTTGGGACATCACATCCATTGTTCGGGGCATCGACTTCCGGAGCTAGGGCTGAGGTTAACTTAAGACGTGACTTGACGATTTTCCCACGTTTCCGGTGCGCTACCCGGGTTGCTTCCAGTGTCAACTACTCCATCCAGGGTCAAGAACATGCTACATGGATGTTCACCCCACTGATCCAAGCAGAACCATGGTGAGAACCTACTGAAGGATATTCAGGGCAAAGCTATGAAACAGCGCCCTAGAGGCTATGCAAGCTGCTTGCACACTCTAGGTGCCAAGCAGCCCACAATCACACATTTGTGAAGTCAACGGAGGTAAATTGGTGATGGGTCTCTCAAGGGGGGACAGCGCGGTCGCCGGTGTCAGGCATGGACGCTTGGGCCAACATCTTCAAGAGCGTGGGCCGCGGGGAGCAAGCGGATCCCGGCGCCCTCACGAGGCTTGCGGGCATCGAGGTGCCGGACACCAAGGACGCCAAGGAGGAGTTGGATCCCAAGCTCAAGGACGGAGCCAGGTCAAAGGCTTCCATTTGCTTAAGAAGATGTGGGTATGGGATGACGAAGCTCCACGCGAATTACAATGAAGGCGCATGTTCCGAACCTAAAATTTCCACTGAAGAAATGAGACACAACAAACACCGAGACAGGGGAATTTCACAAGTGTGTGTGTGTGTCTGTTGTGTGTGTGTGTGTGTGTGTGTGTGTGTGTGTGTGTGTGTGTGTGTGTGTGTGTGTGTGTGTGTGTGTGTGTGTGTGTGTGTGTGTGTGTGTGTGTGTGTGTGTGTGTGTGTGTGTGTGTGTGTGTGTGTGTGTGTGTGTGTGTGTGTGTGTGTGTGTGTGTGTGTGTGTGTGTGTGTGTGTGTGTGTGTGTGTGTGTGTGTGTGTGTGTGTGTGTGTGTGTGTGTGTGTGTGTGTGTGTGTGTGTGTGTGTGTGTGTGTGTGTGTGTGTGTGTGTGTGTGTGTGTGTGTGTGTGTGTGTGTGTGTGTGTGTGTGTGTGTGTGTGTGTGTGTGTGTGTGTGTGTGTGTGTGTGTGTGTGTGTGTGTCTGTGTGTGTGTGTGTCTGTGTGTGTGTGTGTCTGTGTGTGTGTGTCTGTGTGTGTGTGTGTCTGTGTGTGTGTGTGTGTCTGTGTGTGCGTGTCTGTGTGTGTGTGTGTGTTTGTGTGTGTGTGTGTGTCTGTGTGTGTGTCTGTGTCTGTGTCTGTGTGTGTCTGTGTGTGTTTGTGTCTGTGTCTCTGTGTGTGTGTGTGTCTCTGTGTGCGTGTTTCTGTGTGTGTGTCTCTGTGTGTGTGTCTCTGTGTGTGCAGGGTTCCATTTTGGGCACCATTTTTTGTTTTGACCTAGCCATGTGTTATTTTCCCTTGTCGGTTTTAAAGGGAATCTATGACTACTGAACATATTTTTAGTTTTTCCAGGGGGCGCAAAAGCAAATGGAAGAAGGAGACCCATTTGAGAGCAGGTTACAAGGTGGGCTACCATACAAAGTGGGCTCAACACATGTTGAAGCAAGGGCTGTCGTGCCAAAGCTGCTTTGCAATATGTGCTTCAAAGCAAGTAAGCCATGTTTGAAGCAGAACCCATGGCTTGGTCACCAGTTTTAAGTTCTATGGTTTGATCAATTTTAAACCGCCATCAGTAGGGTTGGGCGAACCCCTTGTCAACAAAGGCTTACAGCACTATTCTTCAAGCAACTTCCTACGGTTCTCTTTGTTATGGATCTTGTTCGAGTTGCTTAAGCAATGTTTTTGCCCAACCCTGCTCAAGAACAGGGAGGCTCAAACCTGGTGACCAAATCAAGGCCATGGAATTGTTTGCTGCATGGCTTCATCATGAAAACCCTGGATGAATCTAACTCTGGTTGATTGATCGGGTCCCTTTGCAGAGGGAATTGCACACGCTCTTGCCATGAGCTTGCTCGAAAATGGTTTACCCTCGCGCATGCATGGCGATTTCTTGAGGACTGCTTGTCAAATAGAGTATGCACACTTTCATGTTTTGTTGGTGGGTAGGTATTTGTTTTGTGGGTTCATGGGTGTGTCGTGCGAGGAAACCCTTAAAGAGCCCCTGAGAAACCGCGGTTTCACCGTTCCTGTAGATGTTTTTTTTTGGCATTTCAACTGCCTCCCCAAGCCCCTCCTGTTTCCTAAACATGGCAAGGGCTGGAAATGAATCACACCGTCAAATCCATTAGGATTCACACCCAAAGCCCCTAACTTACAGCCTCCAGGCCTAGGATCTAGAGGCTTCTCGGGCTCCGCTCAACTCCCTGGAAAGATCACCTCTCAAAGGAAGCTAGGAAGCTGACTCCAACTGGTACCAGAAATCCCGGGAAGAAATGGTATGGGGAGGAGCTTAGAGGCTGGGGGGGGGGGTGGATCCTATGATTTCTGCCCCTTACGTATTGCGAACTCTCGGGGCTGAAATCGGTTGGCCCAGGAGGAGCTGGGTCAGCAAACTGTCCAAGACCGCGCCTCGGCGGTCTTCATTTCAGTTGTGCGGCTTGATGCTGCTGGAGAGCGATGTGACATATTCATATGGATGCTTACGTGTACATACATACACATTTATACGCACATGACAGTGCACACATATTATATATATATATATGTATATGCACGTTTGCATGTTTGTACATATATATATGTATACAGATCGCGGAGGCGTTCTGCTTTGCGGAATGAGTGTAGAGGTGCCAGTATAGAGAAGCACACAACAGGACTCAACAAGTTATGCTACATCTCCTACTGCCTCCCCAGTTGGAGATGTGCTTTCCCCTCCATCTCCTGAGTCTGGTTTAAATTGCATCCACACAAAAAATGCGCCTGGGATGTATCATACGGAAAAAGGACTCAGAGTCTCGGATCGCTTTGGAATTACATGTGCTATGGACCAAACTACGCTTGGGATTTTCTTGCAAATAGGGGTGGCAACTCGACTAATCAAGGGCCCTCCTCCAGGATTCGTTACGCAAGCTGCAACAAATCCCAACCTGCAACCAACACCTTTGAAGTTGCGGCAAAAGCTGAGGTAGACTTCTCCTTTGTTTTTCCCAAACCCAGGCATTCGCAGCCTCACTGGCAAGCCCGAGATGCTGATGAAGGTGCCCTTCAAATTGGAGCGCTGGGCGGACTTCGCCTTTTCTAGTTTTCATGTTGTTTTCTCTCTCTTCTTCTTTTTTTTCTTTTCGGGGGGAGGGTTATGGTACGGACAATTGGGGTCAGATTTGCAACCATCTTCCTTTGTGTCTGTGAGTGCGTTCACCGAAAGGTGGAGCCCAAACTGAGAGGAGACCGGGATCCCACATCCGCTAAGTTGTGGGACTGCAAGGGGCGGTTTTTGGCTGAGAGTTACGCCAGGGCGTTTCCTATGGAGGTACCTTATGGTTGTCTTAAAGCCTGAAGGCGTACCAAGGGCTCTATCCCGGTCCATACTGGCTGGCTCAGTCGGGGGATTGCATATATATATATATGCATATATATGGCTGTGGGTCAAAACGAATGGTACCATTTTGGGGTGGGTGCACCACCCAGTTTAGTCTATTTTCACTGGGGGTACGATACATTTCTGTGCCTGGGGGGGTGCTGGCTTTTTGAAGGGGTTGAGGCGGTCCTGTGAGGTCTCAAGGGGTCGGGACCAGACTGTGCCGGCCAGCCACTCCTTCAGCCTCAGATGCATGTAAAATCCCTTTGGAACTATTTTTCTGGGACCTCTTTGACTGGGTTTTACAGGTTTTACGGTGCACACTTGTGAACCATGAAACATGTTATGACAATTGCCGGCAAAAGCCTGAGGCTTCAGTGCTTCAGTGCTCCACAGGTTTGGCCCTGGTCCAAAAAAACCACCGGGGGGGTTGGATGTTTGCCTGGTTCGCATCGGGCAGGTGCTGAAGGAGAATCCCATGGTGCAGCAGTTGGCGAAGGCCAACCCCACCATGCGCCATTGCCATAGCTTAACCTTTTGAAATCTCTTCGCCTGTGTCGTTTTCCTTTTAGGGGTGACTTATAAGAGGGCACATCAAAGTTTTCAGTTTTGCCAGGCTTGAATAAGCTTTCTTCAACTTGTAGCCTTTTTCTCGATTTCAACAGGGGGTGTGATGCTTAAAAGCCACATATTAATAAGCTTTGCCAGGCTTCCATAAGCTTTCTTCAACTAGTTGCCTTTTTTCCGATTTCCTTGGCAATCGGCCGCCCGAGCTGAGGCACCAGATCATCCACAGCCCGGAGGCCCTGCAGACGCTCTTCAGCTCGGAGGTCTTGAAGAAGCTGCGCGCCGGCGAGCGGCTCGCGTGAGCTTCAGGTGAGCGTCAGGTGAGAGAAAATCAGCGCCTCAAATGGCGAGCCGCACCCAGGGGGTGCGCAAGCAAGATGATTGAGATGGTGGCGATGAAATCCAAGGCTTTGATTCATTCTCCAACATGGTTGGGCATGAATTTCCCGCACCTCGAGCAATGGGTCGAACATTTGCGAAATGGGGTTACACATACACACCAAAGTCCCAGTGGGGGCAGGGTCACACTGAGTATGGACAGTGGTGTATGCAAATGACGTCCATTGACAGGTGCCCAGTTTTTGTTTTACTACCTCGATAATGAGATGCTGGAGCGTGACTGCACGATGATCTAGTGCATGCTGAACAGAGTGCGCGGGAGCAAACACTGGCACTGAGTGAGTGACTTGCTGAGTTGGACATGTTGGATGGACTTTCAGATGTAGGTATGGTATGGGTCAAAATCAAACCACGTGGAATTGGACCGCAGGTTAGATCGTCCATGTTTCCACTTACCAGGGTTCAAATTTGGGTACCTATGTTTGATCCGCAGCCATATAGGGATTGTCTCAGTCTCATGTTCCCTCCGGGTGTAATTCCTGGGGTTGGCCCGCGCTCTGGACTTGATGTACCAACCGTACGCCGCGGTGCGGCATATATTCAGGGGCAGATTGCAGGCCTTGACCCTGCAAGCGGGCGGTAGGTGATCCTATCATAGGCTGAACGCTGCCTGAGCGAAGTGATGTCTTGTGTCCGTTCGGAATGCTGCATGCGGCACCTTGAGATGTTACGTTCTTCGAATGTGGCTACTCTAGTCTTTTAGTAAGCAAACCAGCAACTATTAAGCCTATCAGGAGCAAGTCCTAAGGTCCTACTTTTAAGATATGTACCGCTTTTGAGAAGCAAATCCTTGGCGTTCGCACAATGGGCTCTCAAGTGGAGCTGGCTTCTCGAAACGGGGACCCAGCGAGGCCTGGGGTTGTCGACTGCTTTGCCAGGCGCAGAGCGCTGAGTCGGAGGCGCTGAGAGTTGGCCCTTCGCGCTTTAGGCTCACTTGCCCAAAGGGAGTCGACCTTCTGTCCTTTTGGTTTTCGCATGTTCGTCCATGTTCAGAAACGGCCCAAACAGCTTAACCTTTTGTTTCCTGGTCCTTGCAACTGAGTAGAGGTTTGGCAATTGGAGTGTTCACCCGCTTTGTTTTTTTTTCTGAGTCCACGCAGGAAGTAAGGCGTTTTGGTTGGAGTTGATCATGCATGGTCCAAATAGCAATGTTTTGCCTGGAGACGAGCTGTAGAGTTTGCAGCTGTGGGTTCAATCCCAGGATGAACTGCCGCCTTAGATTTAACGCAGCACTGGTATGGATGCTTCCCAACACGGGGACCCCCCTTTCTATAAAGGTTTCCTTTGAGTGTCCCTTCAAAACTGTCAAAAAGGCGGGTTTCAGTATGTTTGGACACCCCCAGTCGCTTTACCCAGCTGGGAGGGCGCCCTGTGCACCATGCGGTTAGAGGCTTGGGGTCTTTTGGCTTCCCTTTGGCCGAATTGACCCATCGGCGTGTCAAAAACCATGGCCCTGAACGAAACCTTTTTCGGGGCCACGGTCTCTAAGGTGGCCGTCCTAACGCCTCGAAAGATCACGTTAGTGGCCCAAATCTGGGAATCGGCTTTCTTTGGTATCCATTGTTCCCCAGATGGCGGAAATGCCCAATGCTATCTGGGGTCTATGCCCGTGTATGTTTGTTTCTGTGTGGGTCGATTTGTTGGTTTCCTTTTGGTACATCTATTGGCGGGATCCCGCCCAAATTTTCCTAATATCGCGCCAGAGAGGTTGAAAGGTTTGGAGACCTCCAGGCGTTTAGCTTCCTCATCGCTACGCTCCAGAGGCGGGCCAAGCAGGCAGGGAACGGGAGGGCCAAGCGTTGCTTGTTGAATTTGTGTCTTTGGGGAATTTAAGGGGAACACCCCTTTGCAGAGGGCTTTGGCACTTGTTATTTACTCTTTCAGTTTGTTTTGGGGAGTTCCTAACCAAGTTTTCTGCGCTCAAGACGCGAACTTGATGTGCAACCTTCCCTTTGAACAAACAAAGACAGGGAACGCCTGGCGAGTGCTGTAAAAGGGATGGCATTGGGCACACGAACTCTGCAGCATCAGAGAACATGGGGGGCTGCCGAATATCCAGTGCTGCGTGCTCTTTTTGTGCTGCCTTCGCCTAGTGGTTTTCTTTGCTGGTTGACTTGGCAGGCCAGCGATCCACGAGGCGGGTTTGCTTTCGGTGGGGAACGTCAGTGGATCGGATCGGGGGCAAGGACTCGTTTCCCAGTGCCCTTTCTCGAGATGAAAGTCTCACCGCAGTGATCGGGCGCGGAGCTCTTTGAAATGGGGCCCGACCAGCGGTTCCTTCAGTAGTCGGTTCCCCCGCAACCACTGGGCACTGAGGATCTAGGAATATGACTGTGGTTTGATGCCCGAAGGTAGCGGGATCATCATCGAGGTTATTATACGTCACAGTCTTAGAGATGTTGCCCACGCAGGCTCAAGCACAGAATGTCCAGCTCAGATCAGACTTCTCCGGGGGCTGGGCAAAATATCACCAGCTTACGCGGAAACGAGCTCACCCATGATTAAGGCCCCTTGTTGCAATTCCTGGTGTCCTGTTTGCGAATTGGAGGAAATGGCTCAGGCAGGGCCTCATGAGTTCCACCTTTTTTTTGAGTCTCAGGGTGATCTCTCCGCACAGGTACGCTGACCCCAGCCGGAGCCTGATGTGAGAGCGAGCGCTCTGATGTGATCATGAGGGTGTCGCATGCATGCATATACATGACATGTATAACATGTAAAACAATACACGATACATAGGCGCCTACCAAAAGCGATAATTTTGGTCACTAAGCAGCCCGGATGTAATTGTAGTAGCGCCGGCCGCTCATGTAGTGTTGTTGAAGTGTTTGTGTGGCTGTGTGTGTCTGTGGGTGCTTGCTTGTTGGTGTTTTCAAAACTATGGGGCTTTTTTGGCTACGTGCAGGGAACCCCCTAAAAAAAACAGCCATAGAAAAGCCCCTGGTACCACCTGGCGTTGACGTTCCTGGCTTCCCTTCCAAACCCCGCCTCACTCGAGACCAACAACCCCCCCCCCTTGCGCCTCAAGCACTCGAGGCCTGGGACTTTGCGCTGGGGGACGCGGTGGAGACGCTGAGTGGCGCGGAGGGGCGCGTGCTGCTGGTGGAGTCTGGGGAGGCGACGAGCCGAGCAGAAAACGGCCAAGCCTGCTCTGTTGCCCAGTGGTGCCTTTGTTTTCTTTGTTGGGTAAGGGTTCCCTTTTAAACTCAACCAACAAAAAAGGATGCCCTCTTTTTGCCATGGCCACTGGGCATCTGAGTCTGGATGCAGCGCCCCTCAGCTGCCGTGTTCCCATGTTCATCCAAAACGCAGTGGTTGGGCGGGTGCTGCGGGATGCTTTGATGTTCAACTTGAGCCATCCAAACCGGACGCTCCCAACCATAGGTGCATCATAGGTGCGGCCCCTCGTAGTTATGTGCCATGGTCGTGGGCAGGCCGTATTAATACCGGGCTTTGACTCAAATAGTAACTCGTGTATGAGTTACAACTGAGGTAGGGGTCGATCACCTCACGAGGTGGCGGGTAGGATTCCAGACCTTCCCACTTCCCTGGCCATCCCTCCCCCTCTCCTGACAATAAAGGCCGTATGTTTGCGCCTTAACGAAACCCAGGAGGGTGGTTGGATCGTTTGAAGAAGCTGCCGAGTCTGGGGTGGGTCTTTGTGTCCGCAAGTGGACGGACCCTCAAAATGCATGGGTTCCTTGTGTTTTCCAAAAGGAGGTGGAGATTTGGTGGTCCTAGTAAGCGAGGTGGAACCTATGGTCCATGTGTATGTCTCGCCACGCGGCGTCATTGCCACGATAGCACCTCTCACGATATAAGCTATATATTCCGATCTCGGTGGAGCTTGACAAGCGCAGTGGGTATCTTGAATGCATGCTAAATCACCATGCAAATTACCATGTTGCCCGATCTTGAAACTAAATACGCAAATGGACTTTGGCTTGCGTGTTTGCCCTGCGAAACAGCCCAACAGAAGGTACCAGAAAAAGTTATCAACTGTAGAGGGGTTATTGATTCCCAAATGTTGAAGCCCGCCCTCACGCGGCGGCGGTGCTGGGCAAGGGCCTGCTTGCATCCTGTTGATTGTGGAACATGAAAATCGTCATGTTTCTGTGTGTGTGTGTGGTGTGTGGTGTGTGGTGTGTGGTGTGTGGTGTGTGGTGTGTGGTGTGTGTGTGTGTGTGGTGTGTGGTGTGTGGTGTGTGGTGTGTGGTGTGTGGTGTGTGTGTGGTGTGTGGTGTGTGGTGTGTGGTGTGTGGTGTGTGGTGTGTGGTGTGTGGTGTGTGGTGTGTGGTGTGTTGTGTGTGTGTGTCTGTGTGTCTGTGTGTCTGTGTGTCTGTGTGTCTGTGTGTCTGTGTGTCTGTGTGTCTGTGTGTCTGTGTGTCTGTGTGTCTGTGTGTCTGTGTGTCTGTGTGTCTGTGTGTCTGTGTGTCTGTGTGTCTGTGTGTCTGTGTGTCTGTGTGTCTGTGTGTCTGTGTGTCTGTGTGTCTGTGTGTCTGTGTGTGTGTGTGTGTGTGTGTGTGTGTGTGTGTGTGTGTGTGTGTGTGTGTGTCTGTGTGTCTGTGTGTCTGTGTGTCTCTGTGTGTCTCTGTGTGTCTGTGTGTCTGTGTGTCTGTGTGTCTGTGTGTCTGTGTGTCTGTGTGTCTGTGTGTCTGTGTGTCTGTGTGTCTGTGTGTCTGTGTGTCTGTGTGTCTGTGTGTCTGTGTGTCTGTGTGTCTGTGTGTCTGTGTGTCTGTGTGTCTGTGTGTCTGTGTGTCTGTGTGTCTGTGTGTGTGTCTGTGTGTCTGTGTGTCTGTGTGTCTGTGTGTCTGTGTGTCTGTGTGTCTGTGTGTCTGTGTGTCTGTGTGTCTGTGTGTCTGTGTGTCTGTGTGTCTGTGTGTCTGTGTGTCTGTGTGTCTGTGTGTCTGTGTGTCTGTGTGTCTGTGTGTCTGTGTGTCTGTGTGTCTGTGTGTCTGTGTGCGTGTGTGCGTGTGTGCGTGTGTGCGTGTGTGCGTGTGTGCGTGTGTGCGTGTGTGTGTGCGTGTGGTGTGGTGTGTGTGTGTGTGTGGTGTGTGTGTGTGTGGGAGGTGCGTGTGTGTGTGTGTGTGTGTGTGTGTGTGTGTGTGTGTGTGTGTGTGTGTGTGGGAGGTGTGTGTGTGTGTGGGAGGTGTGTGTGTGTGTGTGTGTGTTTTCTGTTGTTTTTTTGATAGGACTCTTCTTGGGGTTTTAGGTTATTCTGCAGGGCGACTATCCCAGGAAAGGAAGCCGGGGCTTGATGAGTTGTTTGAATTTTCCAGTGGCCCTAGTTTGCAGCCAGGGGTCAACTGCCAACCAGGAATCAGAAAACCGGGACAGGATGTTCAGGGACTGAATGTGGGTGGCACAAGCTCACCCATTCCTTGGCAAATTCACAGGGCTCCTTAAAAGATACATTTTGCCCATTTGCAACATGGATTTTTCCACCAAAACAAAGGGACACCACCATTTACAAGGCAATGTTCAGGTGTATAATGTAAGGATCCCTGATTAACTTCTTGTCAGCTTTCTTCTTCGATCGCCGAACAAGTAACTTGTCCCTATTATTTGACAGGTCCCGCGCTGCTTGGAATGGGTGTCCCAGATGTAAAAGGCCTACGACCTGACACGTTGCGTCTTTTTCTTCCGCGCTTAAAATGCGTTTGGAGAACACCCCATGGAACAATTTCAAGGGGCCAACTCAGGAGGGCAAAATCTTTTTGGGCTTACGAAGAACTCCCCACAACCTTTACCCCGTCCCAGTCTGCCAACGAGCCCGGCCCGGCCCGCACCCCCCCCGGGGCTTCGCCCTTTCTCACCTTTTTTTGGTTGGGAGGGTTCCCCTACTAAAATCAACTTCAGAAAAAAATGGTAATTCCCCTAACCATTGGAGGACTAGGCACGACTCCTCCGGCGCCTCGGGGCCTCCACGCCGCCTCCGCGCCGCAGGTGCTGCTCCGGGAGGCGAGCACCGGGCGCATGGCGCGGGCCAAGACTTCGGAGCTCTTCCGCCCCGGCGCGCGGCAGGCGATGCCGGGCGACCGGGTCGGGTCCGGTGCCAGCTGTTCCCATAGGTGTCCTTTGCGGTGGTTTTGCTACAAAAAAATGGATGGCCCTGGTGTATCTGGTGGTTTAATCATCTACCAGGGCCATCTATTTCCCCAAAAAAGCACCTATGGTTGTTCCTTCATTTTTGAGGGGTTTAAAATTTAACTACCCTCCCACCTTACATGGAAGTGCACAGACTCCTACAGAAAGACTACTTTCCTCTTGGAAACGGGGGTTGTGCACTTCCATGTTCGTTGGTGGGAGGGTACCAAAACAGAGGGCCCGTCCCTGCTTGTATCTGTTTTTCCCACGGCCACTGGGGGTGCCAGCTGTTCCTCCATTGGAGGGGGTGTGCCCTTTCTCAAAGCAACCACCAAGAACAGAGGGCCTTGCTTGGATCTGTGCTTTTTAACAGTCACTGGGGGTTCGGGGTTATAGCCATAGCTGGGGTTCTAGAAAAGGGTTTGAATTCGACTCTTGTGGATTTCACCTATTTTCCCCCCTGTTGGTCCATTTTTTGTAATATTTTAGTAATCTTTTAAAACCCTACAGGGGTGGATCCACAAAAGCCACATCCAGATCGTTTGCCAGAGTTGCTGAGGTTAGTCCGCTTGCAAGCATGGTTGCAACCTGCAAATTGTTTGACGGGCTTGGTTACCCAGATGTTCAGCCTATGTCAGATAATTTGTTGATCTCACCATAGGAACTGGGGTTAGTCGTCTTATGGCCATTTCGTGGGTTGAAGACCGAATTAAGGACCGCTGTTCGGCAACTGCCCGACATGGATGTGGAAAACAAGGGGTTTCAGGTGGCCCCTCGGATTCGATAAAGCCATGGGTGCGGATGGATGGGAATGAAAAGTGTATTTCCCAGAAGCATGGAAGTGTCTCTGAGTATGATTGCACGTGGAATGGCGCATCTTGTGCAGACCCAATCCTTTTGGATTGGCAATAGCCATCTCCCGCCGACTAGCCAACAAACACAAACTTGTCACGGGCCCTAAAACCCTCCCCCAAAAACTCCCAACTCCTTCCCCTTGATGCCGGCCTTACCTTGCCCTGGAAACTCTACAATCAAACCTGAGGGTTGCAACCCCAAAGTCCTCGTGCCCTCATCCAGAAAATGGGACTCCTACGCACTTGGGTTGCGGAATTCTGCCACATTTCCCACCCCCAGTTTTTGCAACCCGAGAGTCCTTAACTCCAACATTTCGGGGCTCCAAAGACTTTTGGGTCGCCCCCGAGAAATCCAGCCCGCCGCCTCCGGCCGCCTCCAGCCACCTCCGGCGCCAGCGCCGAAGCTCCGAGGCTCTCGCCACGCATCGCGCCGTGCTGGGCCTGGGGCCGGCAGCGGGGCCTCAAGAGGCGAAGGGGCCGCCTGGGACGTCTTTGGGAGCAGTCCGTGGCCGTGGGTTAAAAATCGGTACCCAAAATGGCTTGCCCTGGTAAATGGAAACATGGACTAAAACCTGTGGTTTTCTGGTGGTTTGATTGTGGCCATAGTTTGGTGGGGAAATGAGTCCAAAAACAACACACCTGGGCGCCCTGGGAAAAATGGTTCGCTTTCCCCTTTCACACCAACAAACAACTGGCTCTGTTTGGGATCCCATTTTGGGGATTGGGTGAATTCACCACCCATTTAAGAACCTTTTCTAGTGGTTGGATTGGGATGTTCCCTGGGAGTATGATTTGGATCTTGACCCATGGCCATGTGAGTCACTTGCTCAAATCCCGGGGAGTTGGAGGGTATGGGATGAAAAAAGTTTCGGCTGTTCAATTCCTTTCATGGTTCAGACCAATTGAATACGGGGATTTGATTGTGACTCGGGTGCTTCCGGTTTTGCAGGGAATCCTCCGCTTTTCCATACTCCCCGCTTTTCCATACTCCCCTGCAGATTGTGGTTGTCACCTGCTCAAAACCCACTTGGAGCGCAGGGGACAATCCTTACATGGTTCTGGGTAGACCATTGGTCGTCACTTGCTGAAAACCGCGGGTAATTGGAGGCGTCCATTCGTTTTAAGGGAGATTTGTTTCATTTTTGCCCGGGTTTTCAAGCACTGGATTTGTTGTGTTTTTTCCAGGCTTAAGCACAATTGGGCCAGAAGTCGCAGTCAGCCCAACATCATCCCAGATCCCGCCTGAAGCAATGCCATTACACTTGATCCCCCAGCAAACCCGGGCGAAATCCACTCGAACCAAGCCTGAAAAAGGCATCCTTGGGTTCCACAATGGTTGGGGGCTGACCTACCCATTATCCTTTACAAACCTTTCAGGATAGCCACTTGGACTCCCTGGGGCTGCCTTTGGCTTTTAAGAAGACATGTTTATGGCCCCAAAAGTTCTCCAACTGGTAGCTGATGGAAATGGAAAGGAATAGCCCTCTTCAAAAGGAGGAGGCCCTCTTCAAAAAGGGCAGGGACATTTCAATCAGGTTGAACAAACGTTGAGAAGGGTTGCTCCCAGCCTTTAAAGGATGATCAAACCGGAATAGAAAATAGGTGAATGGTTTTCTTTGGTTTGGTGCAACAGGCAAATGTTCGACCTTGGCCCAAAGGAAGTTATGATACACTTCCATATATTTGGATCAAACGTACATCTTTAACGTGTGGTTGGAACATCTTCTTGACATTACGAATGGGACCCATTTGTCTTTTCGAATTCAAGGTTGTTTTCTGCCCACTTTACATGTTTGATCATTTGGAAGGAACGAAACTAACCCAACTACCCCGTATTTTGACCACCATTCTCTGACCACTACCCCAAAGCCCACGGCCCGGCGAGACAGACGCGAGCCTTCGGGGCTCGCGTCAGGCCACGCGAGCCTTTCGGCGGCTGGCGAAGCAGCACCACCCCGACAAGGCGGCTGGCCATCGCCTTTCGCGGGAAAGGCAAAGGATTTGGTGCGCAACTCTGAGGCCGTGGCGCTGGTGCCGCCAACGGAGGGGGGTGATTGTGGTCCGCACCCGTGGCCGTGAAAAAACTCTGAGGCGGCTATTGCTTGGATTTCAACCCCGGTTCTTGAGGGTATATGGGAAACCACCCGCCTCCAAACTACCAATCCCAACCGACCAGAGCGAAGCTGATAGTCTGTGTCTACTGCGCGCAGGATGCAGCCTTTTCACTTTTTTGTAAACTGGCAATTTCCCCAAGCAAATCGGTAAACCTTTTGCGGGTCTGAACCCAGCTGTGCTAGGCTTTTCCTTGTTGCCTCTCTTTAAACGCAGGCCTCCCTGTAAAATCATAACCTCCAGCAGCCGCTTTATGTGAGAAAGGGTAGCCTCGAAGAAATGAGCCACACCCACGTGTTTGCGTTGTCCGATGCAGTTCAGGGGCGCAGAAAGGCCCTTTCCCACGTGGTTTCCACCTGGTGCCCGGTGTCGATGTGGGTATGGATTTGGATGGACATCAATTGCCTTGGCTTTATGTCCATCAGCCAATGTTTCACGGTATCGCATATCAAGCTTCATAGCCAAGTGACTTGCATGCAGCATATGCTTGTTTAACGGTCCCTTGGTGTTCTTTTGCTTTGCATCCTTCAGGGTACAGTTTGAATGCGATCGCTATGGAACGACGCTTGGGGATTCAACGAGCAGAGAGTGCTGAAGAGTGCAAACACAGCGATCCAAGAATGGGAATGTTCATGACAATGCAAAACAATACATATGTTTGATGGTAAAACAAAGCCCGCTCAACCCTATAAAGTCTATAAAGAACACTGTAGAGACAAGAAGGAATAAAGCCACTCCTCAATGTGGAATAGCTGGGTCCATCAAAGGGATATCCTCAAAGTACCCTCTAAATGGCATGATTTGGGAAATCCCGCACGAGTAATCTTGAAAATGGACCCAGAAAAAGGTTGTCTCGAGCTCCTTGGAACTTTAGGAACCTTCAGAGGCTTGGCATTGTCCATTTGAGCATGTTCTACCTGGTGTTAATCGAGGTTATAGTGAGAGACCTTTGTAAACCTTTACCTTAGCACCAGAGAATTTCGCGATTTTCACCAAGTTGGTGTCCTTTGGGTATCCCCTTAAACCCCTGAAGCCACCAGGTCGGTTTCCGCTGCAACCCTTTTGGTTGCCCTTCTCGGTGAAACCTCCGCGAATCGATCGCGCATCGCGCGTCGAGGGCGGAGACCCGGAGACCTTCCGCAGCCTGCACGACGCCTTCCAGGCCCTCACGTCACAGCCCCGGCTCCGGGTGGGCGGGCCATCGGGGAGCTGCAGGGGGCGGTCCCGTCTTTGTAACCCACAAAGCACAGGGAAGCGCGGAAGGATTCGGGATCCAAGAAAGCGTTTTGTGTTTTTTGGATGAGATGTTTTAGCTAGTAGATCACGGATTTGGATCTAGATCAGAAAATATTGGGTGATTTGTTGGCCCGAATGTATCTCCTTTAAACGACCCTGCTCGCAGCCCTGACCTCCACGTTTGGCTTTCACTGCATCTCAAATGCCAGCACAACCTGCGCCTGTTTTGTTTTTGCCTTGGCCACTTGGTCTGGGCCAACACACGGACATGGGAATTGGATCGGCCCCTTTTCGCCGGCTTGCTCATGTTCCTTCCGATGGGTCCGGAGCAAATAGTAAGCACAAATTCCACTGCCTCAAGCCTTACCCTCTTTCCAATGGAAGTGCACGGCTAAGACACTCTCAAGGACCCCGATTTGAGGTATGCCGAAGTTTGTTTTAGGCGAGGAATGCCGATGTTAGAGAGATTGGTTGTTCCGAAGAAAAGCCACCCCTGTATTTCATCAAACAATGGCACCAAAATTATCCAGCACGCAGCGAATGTCAGCATGCCATGCATGGCCATGCAGCCAATCAAAATTGATATTGTCCCTCCGACCAGCGGATTTGACAATCCTCCATATGAAGTGACAATATGATTGGTCCCCAATTTTGAATATTGGTCCTCCATGTTCCCACAAAATGAATATCACCCACTCGATTTCCCCATGTCCTGCCGAAGAACAAATTGTAATATTTTCCTTGGCTCCTATCAATCATACGCAACAACGACAACATACTCCCCATTTCTCCTTTACACACACATCACCCCTACCAAGGAAAACACGCCTTAAATAGGCCTGAAAGGTGTTGTTCAAACCACCTAAAGGGCCGAAGTTGAGCTGGACGAACCCTATGTGGGTCTGATGGCGGAAAAGCCAACCTTTTGGATTTGAAAACCAAGAGTACACCGTTGCCATAGGGGACCAACCAAATATGGATACCCATGCAGGGGAAGACTTGCTGGTGGGCGTCAATGAACCCAGAGCTCCCCTCAAAGGAAACCACCACTTGGATCGTTTTATAATATATATATATATTATATTCGGGTCATTCCAACCCAGGGTTGCGGGATCAAGGGGTTTATCCAGCCACTTCTGCGATACAAGGGAATCTTCCCCCTTTCTATGGGGGCTAGTCTTTGGTTCGGCCCTTTTTGTAGTATCACAGGAGTGGTGGCTTCCATTTCCGGCAACCCTGTTACAACTCATTCCCTGCCAACCAGCATAGTGGAAGCTCTCAGCCTTGGCCGAGCCGGCTGAGGTCGACACGAGATGCGCCTTGCACACCTCCCAGGTGCGGGTCTTTGCTCCCAAATAATTCGGGCCCATGCTATTCAGACCTGTTTTGGGGTGGTGTTTTCAGGCAACCAACAACAACCCAACATTTTTCAAAAGAGTCTAACCGCCTCAAAAACTCTTTCCCCCTTGAGCCCAGGCTTTGCATATTCCGAGCAAGCCAGGGACATTGGGTGTTCGGGGTTGGACGTGCGTTCCTTTCAGCCAAAACCCGTATTATTGCGGGTTGGCGCTTTCAGAATGATTCATCCAGATTGGTGAAATACAAGAGATTCTTGGGGTGGTGTTTTCAGGAAACCAAAAGCAACCCACCATTTTTAATGAGATTCCAAGAGATTCAAGCTGAACAAACGGAAATGGCCCCGCAAGGTTGCAACCGGCCCGTTGGTCCCTTGCCAACAGAACGATATAGTGCGGGCGTGCGGCAGCGGATTTTGCACTTGCACAGCGAGCTTCTGGTTTTCGTGGCGAGAGAGTGAAGGCCAGAAGGGGTTTTTCATCCCAAGCCCATGCATTGGTTTGGTCAGCCAAAATGGTGTCCTTTTTCCACCAACCGAAATCACATGACATGCCCCCTATGGGTCAACCCAACAAGGGTGTCCTTTTACTTTTATTTGCTGAAATGAATAGTGTTTATTTTCCCCTGTTGGTTTTAAAGGGAATTTATGACTACTGGACATATTTTTTGTTTTTTACAGGGGGCAAATGGAAGTTTCTCATTTTCGTTTGAACGCGGCACGAGAAAAATACCACGGACTCACCAAGTGGATCAGTCTCCATGGGGTTCGCTGAAAAGTGCCTTGCTTGACCAGGGCTCCTTAAAAGATCTTCATTTTGCAACCATTTGAAACATGGCCTTTTTTCCACCAAAATAAGGGGAAACCACCATTTACAAGGCCATGTTCAGGTGTATAATGTAAGGATCCCTGTTGACATCCTTTCGAGCATTCCACATGATGAGATGGCGTTGGGCGTTCTTGGAGCCAAATCATCGGCTTTACGGATGGGTTCGGGAGCACGCCGAGGAAAGCGGCATTGGCCGCTTTTGCTTTGGCACCCAGCTTCGATGTTTGACACAACTAGCCACCAACAAAGAGCGCAGCAGACCGTTCGGTGCCTGCAACAAGGACATCTCAAGCTATGCCAAGCCTTTGCCAGCCTGCCAGTTTTGGGTTCCCTGCAGTCTTTGCCAAACATTTCAATGGCGATTGTCACCCCAAACCTACCGGGGAGAGAAACGCCACCCGAGTACACCCCACTTTCCAGCGCCACACTTTGCACAGCGGGTGCCATGTCCATGTTGGCGGTTGAGCCATGGAAAGTGGCGGGCACTGTGGCTGCCCTTGCTCCTCAGAGAGAACTTGAATGCTTGACTGCTATTGGGTTGGATCTTTAGACTTTACATGACTTTTTGGGAAATCAAGGTGTTTGTTTTCCACTAAACCCCAACAAAAAATAAACTTTTTGCAAGGGGGTCAACAGCAACCAAGAATGTGTGAACTCATTTTCAGTGGATTGCACGCTTTTTCAATCCGTTTGTGGGTGGCCTGGGGACCCTAACAGGCTCCCTTTGTTTACCGGTGTCACTGCGTAAGAAGCCCAGAAGCCCCTATAGCTCACTGCATGGTCCTGTGTTCAATCACCGCTACGCATCGGCCGTGGTTTCATTGGGTCAGCCCACGAGCCCCTGCGAGAAATCACCTGGACCTATGGATGATCTTGCCAAGCGGTTTTATCAGCCTAAGCGGTACGGCAGCGAAGTCTGGTCTTTCGACCTGAGCTGCCCATGTCTATGACTCCGGTCATTTTGGTTCTCTTTCGGGGGTTCAAGTCACGGGGATTGTTGCTCTACTTTTTGGGCTTTGACAACGCACTCATGGGGTAGTTTGAGTTCAGGTGCCAAAGGACTCACCTGCTGCTTCCAAACCCTTGCACATGCCTGTACACACAGACACACACGTGTGCCATGTATATTGATATACATGGGCAGTTTCTGGAAGCCGGGATACAAAAAACTAGCCGCAGGCGCACCGTTGCCAGACGTAAGTCTGACCTTTTGACCCATCAGCCAAAGAAGGTAGCCTGAAAACTTTGGTTTTTCAGCCCCAAGGGCTGAAACGGAAAATTACTCACCCACCAAAAAATGGGAACCTGTCTCTTCCATTTGCTTGAGTTTTTTGTTTTTTTGAATTGTCCCTGTTGGTTTTCAAGGGAAGCTATGACTACTAGAAATATGTTTTTTCCAGGGGGCTTAAGCAAATGAAAATTATTGTTTTCGGAGAACCCGCACATGTGCTTCGCGGCGTTTGAAGACATCCCACCTCCCAACAAAATGGAAGACGTTAACGGGAGACAATTCTTTTTGAGGCTTCCCCCAGTTGCGTAGGTGTCAAAATCGGGGGATCCGACAAAATGGTGGCCTCCCTTTTGGTTTCCCTTGAACATCCCTGAGAACACAAAGGCATCCAGCCCCCCAGCCACCCACCCACCCGCCCAGCCACCCACCCACCCACCCACTCAGCCACCTAGCCACTCAGCCACCCAGCTACCCCCACCCACCCACCCACCCACCCCACCCACCCACCCCACCCACCCCACCCACACAGCCAGCCACCCACCCACCCACCCACCCAGCCAGCCAGCCAGCCAGCCAGCCAGCCAGCCAGCCACCCAGCCACATACTTCCTAAGTTTCATGGAGCTTATAATTAGTCAGACCTACAAAAACCCTGACAACCACCAAAAGTCTGCTCGGGTCTTGGGGCGTTGCAACAGCTTTAACCTGCTTGCTATGAGGCAGCTCTTTGACATGATTGCTTTGACATTTAGAGGTTCAACAAGTATGGACCAAGGGATCAAATATGGGTCCGTGTCTTCTTTTTGAGGGTGCCCATTTCAGGTTGGTTTTAAAAGGAAAGCAACCGGACAACATCTATTTTGGGGTCCAAATCTCTATTTTGAGGTCTTTTTGGGGCTTCTTCTTTTCTGTGTTTTTTGAACAGTACCCTTCTCAGGTTGGTTTTGCAGGGGCACATACCCCTCAGTTTTGCCCTTTGTCGGATTGGTTTTGGGCGGGCACAGTGGGTTTTGGTGGCGTGCACGCATGTTTTTTTTTCCGCTCAGGCGGTGGCTTGGCGTTACCTGCGGCTTCCCCGCGCCGCGGTGCCCACGGCGGGGGAGGTGCTGGCGGCGACAAAGTATGCGCTCAGCGGCAAGGAGGCGGACTGGGGGACGGGGTATTTTTGGAGATCTCCAGTGGTTCTGTTTTCCCTTGGGGAAGACTGGATATTATGGTTCCGTTTTTCATTTTATGGGGAAGACTGGATAAATGGAATTGGGGCACCCCCCGCTCCCCGTTGAGGCAGGGGGCATCAAATCGGGCGCGGCTCTCTCAGGTTGGACCTTTAAACATGGCCTCAGAATGTTCCATGGTGGTGCCTCTTTGCCGAAAAAACAACGGCAGCCAAAGAGAGACTTGGAAACTTTTGGGGACCCCAAAAGCTTTCATGTGCTTATAAGGATAGTTGTGTATATTCCCTGGGTCTCAACGGTAATCGATCACTACGGGACATATTTGTGTTTTTCCAGGGGGCTGAAGCGAAGAACATGCCCTCAGTTTTCCTTGTGGTTTCCCTTACCAAAAACGGTAGGCAGACGGAATTGATGGAACCCTCGAAACAGGGCGGTTTGCTTTTGGTTTGTCTCTGCAAGCCCACAAAAGGTGCCAACACGGACGCATCCATGTATCAAACTCAGACGCTTTCATGCATTTGGGCATGAAGTTTAACAGGGAGATTCGGGGTCCGGCGTGGTTCCATGTTAAAACTCCTACCCATATTGTGGCATTTACTGTGCATGGACAAAAACACCAGACCTGTTGGGATGGATGGGGAGGCATTGCCTCAGGGGGGTTCTCCAAATTCCCGGTACCCAGTACATGTGTTTCCCTTTTTGGGCGGGTTTCCCGAAAAAACATCGACAACACGGGGGGTCAGGATTATTCGACTGGGCCAGTTTCTGTCATGGATTCGAAAGTCACAACGTGGGGATGACCCACGTGGGTTTGACAGGGGTTCATTCCCACGGGTCTCAAAATTCACCGGAAGGTGCGTTGCTCCATTTGGTTTCCCTCCCTAGGGGGTCTACCAGTTGACACTTTCTGGGTATTTTTCTGAAGAACCCCACAGCTTGGTGCCTTGAGGGTCCCTGGAGGTCTCGTTGAAACTGAAGCTGAAGAACGTACTTGTTTGGCGTACCCCAGATTTGGGCCAACGTTCATGGTAATGGGTACAGTCACCACTACCATTAGGGAAACATGTTGCGCACCAAATTCCCACATGAGTTGGGAACACAATGAATATTGAATGTGGCTGAAATGTTCAAGCGTGCTACTTAGATTTTACCTGGGGTAAGTCTAAATGGGAACATGGGATAACATGGTTGGTCGGAAAGAAATTTGTGAGGAATTCCGATTTGTTTGTTTTCGATGTTGGGAATCCCCAAAAAACTACACTTAAGTATTCTGCTGGCAACTGCATTCCACAAAATTGTGGAGGCTCTGGAGTTTGTACTTGTGATGGAGCTGACACATGTCATAGAAGTTGTGCGAATCTTCCGCGAATTGTGATATGTCTCAACCCCAAGTAAATTCCTCTGAATCCATTAATTTCAAGGCTTCCTCAAAATTGCAGGGAGCAAGAGTCGGGCTTTTTCCGTGTGCGCCGAAAGGGTCCCTTTGGCCCTTAGACAGCACATTTTGGGCCACTTCAAGATGAGCTTCCCTTGGGAGACAAAGGAACTCCGAAATCTATAGGCTACCGGATTTGTCTCAATGCACCACCAAACTGAAAGGGTTCTCGGTGGCTTCCCTATAATCCAACACCCCTTTGCAGGGTTTCTTAAAGGATGCGTCCAACAACCACCTGCTGTAGAAGGATTTGGATCCTCAGGGATTTGTGAAGTGACCCACAGGATGCTTTCAGGACCCTACAGTAAACGAACCCGGCTTTTGACCATGAAAGAACCAGTTCTGGAGCAAAGAACTACTTTTCTGCCAATCCACAGAGTGCGCTTGGCCAATCCACGGAAGCTTCCCTAGTTGTTTGGTGCTTTGGTGCCCGGTGCTTGGTGGTGAAACGGAGTGGTTTCCCATCGTGCGCTCTCCAAGCAGGGACCCGTTCAAATCCAAACCAATCCAAACCACCAATTTTTCTCGCCATACCACCTAGAAAAAGGGGTCATAACCCCCTAATGTTGGGTAATGACCCCATTCTTTTCACGGGTCAGAAGGAGACTCCAAACCACCAATTACTAAGGGGTACCTCCTCCACAAGCAAAAAAAACCGTTCAAATCCGATTCCAAACCAATCCAAACCACCCAATCCGAGTCTCCACAGTCCCCCCAGAAAAATCACCTGGGTGAGGGACTCGCGTCTCAGGTTCTGATCACCGGGGCATGCAACGGCATCGGACTGGCACTGGCCTTGGCGCTGCTGGAATGCTCTTCGGCCGCAGCTGTGGTCGCCGGTTTTTCTGGTTGCCTTCCATTTTGCTGAAATGAATATATATATATATATATATATATATTAATGTATATATATATATATGTATATATATATATATATGTATATATATATATATATTAATGTATATATGTGTTTTCTTCTTGGTTTTAAAGGGAACCTATCAGCCGTTTTTTTGACCAAAGCGGCTTCAAAGAAGGTGGCCTCAAAACGTTGGTTTCTAAGCTCCAAGGGGTTCCACAAGGGTTTGACGAGGTTCTGCGAGTGGTGCAAGCACTAAAAAGAACACCGCATGCTGTTCGGGATATCACCCGATCTGATGTGTTTTTTTGTTCCCCAACAGCTGAAAGCTTTGGGGTCTCAGCCCAGATAGGCTCCGGGGTCCGGGGCGGCCCTGAGGTAAGGTTCTACAAGGGTTCCACCAGGGTTTCACGAGGGTTCCACGAGGTTCTGCGAGGGCTGCGGGGTGGTGAGAGCGCCGCATGCTGTTGGGGATATCACCTGAGCTTATTATTTTCCCCTGTTGGTTTCAAAAGGGAGTCTATCACTACTGGAAAAACACAGATTCTTCTTTTTTTCCCGGGGGACTTAAGCAAATGGAGGTGAAAGCGGCTTCCTTGGGTTTGGCATTTTGGGGCAGCCCCAAAAGTGGGTTTTGTGGCCTTTTGGTTTCCCTTCAAAACCAAGGGCTTCAAAAAGACACCACGACCATGACCCACAAGAAGAGTTTTATGACCACCGCACATATGGCAGTCGGATGTTCCTCCCGCTTCAAGTGATCTCGCCATGGCAATAACTTTGGCAACTGGACAAACCCATAGTCTACTGAGTCTACTTACCAAGCGGGTTGAATATCAAAGCAAATTAGCTAGATGTACTGTGTTCTCAGCTTTGGCTTTTCCCTGATTGGCCCAGGTTTAGTCGAGGTCTCAAATGGCGGCGCCGTGGTGGCCAGATTAACCCTCAAAGATGTATCATCAAATTCCACCAAGATATGTGAAGCAATACTTGCTGACATCATTTGTCACTTTCAGAGCTTCCCCAAATATGGGCCATACTCAAACACATGCCATGATCGGGTTGGTGGAAACAGCTGAGGTATCGGATCTACCAAAAGGCTGTTTGGAGCAACCCTGCGGCCTTTCTGTTCCCTTGAAGTGGTGCATTCCGAGGGATTCTGGGGCGGGCGAGTCCCTTGAAATGACGATTTGGAGGGCAAATTATGAATGTCAATTCAATTGCCCAGGTTGGTGTTTGTTTTACAGACCTCATTGAGTAGCACTCGTTCAGATTGGCGTCTTTTCTTCCGGTGAGAGATATGTTTCAAACCTCAGAGCGGCGAAGCCATTGCAAAACCTTGGCATCGGATCGGATCCCGAGTTCCTTTGGGGACCAAGCTTCTCTTCTAAAAGGGGCTTTTGGGCACCTGGTTTAAGACACGACTCCGTTTCCAGGCTGGAAACCGGAGCAGGAATCGGAAAGAGAGCCTTGACCCGAGGCCCGGTGAAGAAGTTGTACCTCCACGGCCGCTGCAACGCGGATGCAACGATTTGTGCGGAAGGCTTCCTGGGTCACCCTTTCTGGGATCTCTTTTGAAGCTATTTTACCCTGCAAGGTTGCCTTGGAGGCAAAGCCAAGGCAGCTTTGTCGGGACCCAGTCTCCCTCCAATCATGGAGATTCTTTGTGTCGCGCTGGCTTTCCTTGAGCGGGTCGTCGTTTTTTTCTTTGGTTTTTCCCACTTCCGGGAAGCCACCTGAGCCACCTGAGTGAGAGGCCCTGAGGTTTTCAACGCTGAGGTCGGAGAATGCCTTCGTCTTGTTTCGGTTTCTCGCAGAGTAAAGGGTTATGCTCGCAAGATCGACTGAGAGATTGCACAGAGAGCCGGAGCCAAGAGATTGCACGAGAGACCACGGTGTCACAGAGACATGTTGCCCAAACAGGGGGGATTGCGTCAAGACATATTCCGCAGACACGCAGACAAGATTCACAAATTAATGTCATAGAAGCAGAGACTCGGAGAGACCATGTGTGTGTGTGTGTGTGTCTGCACACGGGAGCGCCGCAGCGAGGTTACGCAGAGAAATGCCGCGGAGGCATGTCATGAGAGTTTGCGCAGACGAATCTGGCAGCGAGAAAGCCAGCTGTCTCAGGGAGATTGACGGGTTGGCAGCTAGTTTGGGGCAGGTCTTAAGTGTGACATGGAGGAATCTCTTTGCGCATCTCTCTGAGTAATAATATGATTGGCCTCTGTGTGAGTCATCCCTCTAATAGGCCTATTTCTGCATTCCTCAGCACCCGTCCTGAAAAAAGCGGCGCTGCAGAACTGACAGCAGCTTCGGCGCATGGTCGATGTTTTTACAGGTCGTGCAAACACCTGACGCATCACATGTTCTTTGGGTTAGGCCGTAGCCCTTGTTATACGGGAACTAACCCAGTTGCCTAAACTATAGCCACGGTGAGATCACCTGCTTACTCAACGTGAGTTGAACATGACTGACTCTGAACAACCTGGCGACCGACCTTTGGGCCCTTCGGTTTGCTTCTTGGGCGCCTGGTTGGGGAAATATGGGTTAGCTCCCTTGGCTGCAACCTGCCTGCCATGCTTCAGAACAAGTGCGGGCAGTTGGATCCTTCAACCAACCTACTCTGCCACCAAATAACATGGAACCTGGCATTGGTGAGAGGGTATATGTTTGTTCTTGGTGCCGAGCCCAACCAACCCCAAACACCCAACTCACAAGCCAAGGGAACCTTGGGCTGGCCCCTCGGTTGACTCGCCCGAGACTCCGACTCTGAGGCAAGGAGCGGGTGGCGGAGGTGGTTGCGAGACTACCAAAGGCGCAGCGCCAGAAGTGCCGCTTGGATGCTTGGGACAAGGGGCGTGGGTGGCTCATTGGTCCGTTTTTTGTTCGGTTTTCCTGTGGGTGTTCCTCCAAGGTGGCTCGTCTGTTTTAGGACCCCCCCAAACGGATTTTGGGGTTTTCCTGTTGGTTTTCCCCTAAAGCCGCCAAACATATCAACATGGGGTACCAAGAAAAAGACATTCACCCGTGTTTCTCCCCAAATCGGGGAGGAGAGGTTTGTGGCGCTGGGCTTGGTGGATTGGAAGACCGGCAGAAACCATGGGGACACTCAGAGCCACTTATGAGTTACTAAAGGGTTCGGCACAAGGGATACGAGGTCCAGCAATTGGTGCCCTTTCTCACCCATGTCTTTTTCGGTTGGGAGATTCGGTTCCCCTACTAAAATCGACAAAACCGAACGAAGAAACGGTACCAACTTATTCTAACCTCTCAAATCTGGACCTAGCTATTGGTGTGCCAACCTGTTTGTTTGGATTGTGAGACCAATGGGACGTGCTGAAGCTGCAGGCTGCGCGGCGGTGGCTGACCTCAGCAGCCTCAAAGAGGTGGACGATCTCGTGGCCACGTTCACCGCGCCGCCGGATGTGCCTTGGGTCAAGAAACCCTGGAGCCGCGGAGATGCCGAGGTACCAAACATGTTTTGACCAAAGGTTTTCCTTTTGGTTTGCCTTAAAGGTGCCCTCAGATGGTTGGCCGAGGTGCCAAAAGTGGGTTGGCCTCGGGTTTTCCTGGTGGTGTGCTTTTAAAGATGCAAAACAGATGGTTGGTTTGCCTTCTGGTTTTCGGTACCAACCCATGTTTATTGTTTGTTTTTTTTTTTTTGCCATGTTCAGGACAACACTGGCATGGTAAGTAGGGAGGTCCCTGTACATTCCCTTCTGGTGGCTCAATACTCAAAACATCCCTGCCTCAACTATTGCATGAAAATGTCGTGCACGCGTGATCCCCATTTGTTGTTTGTTTGGTCAACCAAAATGGTTTCCTTCTTCCACCAACCGAACTCCCATGAAATGCTCCAAACTTGGGGTCAACCCAACAAGGGGTTCCTTCCATTTGCTGAAATGAATATTTTGTTTGTTTCCCCTGTTGGGTTTAAAAGGGGAATCTATGACTACTGGATTTTTTTCCAGGGGGCTCAAGCAAATGGAAGGTTCTCTTTGGCCACTAAACGGGATCCTGAAGGTGATCATTTGCTGCGCCGGCATTGCGACGCTCCCGCGGTGGACCGCCTCACGGGATGGCAACTCGGCCCAAGTGGATGGTTTCCGTTTAGAGCTGCCTTCGCAAGCAACCCCAAAAACAGTACAAAGAAAAAGACATACGGTGTGGGTTGCTTATTTTTGTCTCGTTTGGTTGGAGGGCGTTCTCCTTAAATCAGCCAGCAACAAGTTGTCGGAGAGTTTCCCGTTTTTAACATCAACCAGCCAAAAAAGGAGCCCCTTCTCTTTTTTGTTCCTGGCTGGAGGTCTGGGTGACGAACGGTCAAGCTGCCATAGTCTTGGCAGCATGAAACTACCGTTCAAGAACAACACCTGCCAGGTATTTCTTGGACAGTGTCAAGCATACATGGCAAGGCCCTTCCACGGTCCAGTAGTTTGCCGTTAGCTTGTACCATATGTATTTGCTTAGATATGTCGAAGGCATTTCAGTTCTCTTTTCATCTTGGTGTGGAACGTCTCCTTTTGGGCTGCTGAAGGTGATGAGGTGTGTAGAACTGGCAGCAAGAGTGCCATGCAAGTTGCCAGAGCTTGTGGCTCGCTGGCTTTGTAAGCTCCGACATTCGCAGAATTACATGGGCCACTATGAGAACAGGGCACCCTCGTTGCATGCCTTGCTAAATGGCGACCAACCAAGGGGTAAGGGAATGGCCCTATGGTTGAGAACAGGAAGCCCCTTGTTGGATGCCTTGAATCTGTTGCCAGCTGGAGCCTCCATTTCAGCGCTCAGTGTTCGCACTTGCCCAGGATATGAAAGTCAGTGGGCAGTGCCGCTTGGCACTTCGATTTGGCCTCCCGATACTCCAGAAGTCTCAAAATGTCGATCATGTCTACCACCAGGATTACCGTGTACTCATTGCAGGCCCAATTATTCGCACCAAATGGGTGTGTTTGTTTGGCTGTTACCCGTTTTGGGGTTGCTGTACAGCCGAAGTAAAGCCATCCATTCTTGGGGCTCACCATTTGGAGCGGGCCATTTCTTGGCATGGTTTTTAGATCCATTTGTCCCCCGCCCTCGAAACAATTGGATGCGCCACCAGCGATTTGATGCTTGGGCTCCTTTTGGGGAAAATGGGTAGAAATCACCTCGGCGATGGTTGACGTGTCGCCTGCATATTTTGTTTAGTAGTTTGGGAGTAGGGGACCTTGCAACCGGGTTTGCTTTTGCACTTCCCAAAGGTGCTTTTGCTTCTGGCGGTTGGTTTAGAGTTGCAACTCTGATCGCCGGCATTTGGATCAATGGATTGGCTGCCAGGCCCTTGAGGCCTTTGAAGGGAAGCGGAATGGAAGACACCTGGTTTTTTCTTTCAAGACATGCAGAGACATGCTATCAATGTGGACCATTTCATGCAGAAGACTAAATTTTGGACAGTCACATTTTGAAATGGAGCCAACGTAGGATTCCATAAAACAAACCAATGAACAGCATTGAAGCAATCTTGGATGGTCAAAGGCCAAGCCCTTTCCTGTATGGCACAGTCCAAATGCTTGGCTTATTTGGCTCCACTTGCGATGTCCAATTCACCATATGGCTTGTTCCCTTTCAAGAAGAAGTCTGGAGAACCTTAAGTGCCGAATCATGGCACATACCTGAGCGCGGGGTCGCGGGACCAAAATGGATGTCAAATGTGACTCTAAAGATTTCAGATTCACATTACTGAAAGCCGGAAGTGTTTACTGTGAGCAACTACAGTGAGAAGTGTGATTGAGTTGTCGCCAGGCGCATGGCCTCGCTCTTTCAATGCGTCCACACAAGCTGTGACTGCTTTAGCAGGCATGTGGTTTGGCACCCAAACACCATGAGTCACGAGATCATCCCAGCCGCTCCTTCGGAAACACCTTCTCGTAAAGTAAATGGACTCGCAGCTTGGTTAATGACCACGTCGCAGGGCTTCTGATACTAAGTGCCAGGAGCGATCCATTCCTTTAATCAGTCAAAAGCTCAGCTCATGGAGCAAGCTACCTATGAGGCCCGTTCCACATCCAACGTCATAAGTCTCGTTAGAAGCATCGAGGTCAGATCTCTTAAGGATCTTTTCAAGGATAAGCTGCTCTCCGTGTCATTGATCATTGGAACCCTGTCGTCATAGATCTCTTGGTGCTTCACTACGTTATTGAAAAATACTGGTTCCCTGCGGGGACATGCAGCAAATGACCGAAACAAACGGTTGGGTTTCCTAACATCATGAAGTCCATTCGTAGCCACGTGGCTGTGGGTCAAAACCAATGGTACCAATTTGGGGGATTGGTGAATTCCCCACCTATCTTAGAACCGATTCTTGTGGTTGAATCGAATCGGATGTTCACTGGGCGCTAACCGATTTGGCTTTTGACCCATGGCCCTTTCGCCCAGAAACCACCTGGCTCACTTCCACTTGGTCACGCAGATGGCGAAGTCTTCTTCGTCTTTGCGTGTCGTCATGGTGTCTTCTGACCTGCAGAAACTAGGCAAGCGCCTCGGCAAGATGGTCACGTGCAGGTGCATTTTGCCAAGGGAAACGTGAGGACTGAAGAACTTTTTGCCAACCAATGTGTTTTCCGTATTGAGCCACTAAAAGTTAGTCACTCCTAGCAGGGGAGCAGAAAGCAACCGAGGTCACGTGCAGTTGCCTTGCCCAAGGGAAGCAGGTTATAGCTATGGTCAGGCGGGAGCCACCCCCACTTGCTCCAGATTGCATGGTATAGAAAGCTACAAAGTGGGGTGAGCATCCAGGTATGGGATTCAAGTCTGGGCAAATGCGGGGGAGGGGGGGCATATTTTCGCAGTCAGAGCACTTGGACATAGCGACTCACACAGCTTTTTGGTTTGAGACTGCGAGTCCCAAGGTAGCTCACTTCGGGATTCTAGATTCAGGTCTACAAATTACAGTCATCTAGGTCCCCCAGTAGTGCCCTTTTACTGTACCCTTTTTTGGGGGACCCCTACTAAAATTGACTGCAGAAAAAAGGGAGCGGACACCATTTTCAAATAGGAGAAGTCCGCGGCCGAAAATTCATAGGTACAGTGGGCTGAAAGTAGATGGCAGAAGTCCCACCCATGTTGGTTTAGTCTCCTTTAAATTTCCCGTGGAAGTGTGCCACCTCGGCATCGATCCAATGAGGCGGTGGCTCCATTTGGATTCAGCGACTTTGCAGGGCATCAACAACCCCAGTTTCTCGGCGGAACTTGCTTCCAGTGAGAAAAAGAACGAGCGCCCAAAACCCATGACCGTTTTAGTCGGTAGTTCTGCTACCTGCTTTCTTGGGGCTATGATGGTGAGAGCAAGGCTCATAGAATATAGCCATCTTGGTGGAACTCAAAGTGACTGGGTTTTGGGTTCTTTCTGCTCATCCCTTTAAAGTATGGCCGAAGCACAGCATCTCTGCTTTTTGCGGGGGGGGAGGGGGACGACAGGGGGAGAGGGGTCCGTTATTAATCCGTAGGTGGTGTGTTTTGGACAGATACCCTGCCAATGGTTTGCCCTTCTCCTTGCAGCCTTGGAGCACCCAATTCCTGATCTTTGGTCAGAACCACTCGGCAAAGAGGCGGTAAGGATCTTTGGAGAACATCTGAAGGCTCCTCAGCGGTTCTGCAATTTCAGGCCTCCCTTTTGGTAGTTTTAAAAGGGTCCCGATTTGTTTTGTCTTGGGATTTGTTCCTGTCTTGGAACTGGCAGGTGCGATCTCCCTTGGTTCTGCTGTGGTTTGACTCGTTTTGCACCAGCGCTGTCAACATCCCCGGCATCCTTTTCGCTTGGCAGCATCCTTTTCAACATCCTCAGCATCACGAGTTGGGTTTGTCACGCTGGGTTTAGGGCGGGTTCGAGGTTGGCAAGGGTTGGTTCAGGGTGGGTTCCAGGCTTGTTTAGAGCAAGTTTGGGGGTGACTGCGCTTTAGGTACTGGGATAGTTTAGAGCTGGTTTATGGTGGGCTTCTTGGGGTTGGTTTTAGCGTGGGTTTAGGGCTGGTTTAGGCTGTGGTTGTGTTTAGGTGGGCTTAGGGTGGTTTGGGGGTGGCTTAGGGATGGTTTGGTTTGTTTTGGCGAGGGGGGGGGGAATATCGGGCGGTTGGTGTCGGGTTTGCTTTGGGTTTGCTAAGGGTTGTCTAGGGTGGATTTAGAACGCGTTCAATTTGAGTTTAGTGCTGGTTTACGGGGGGGTTAGGGATTGGTTGTGGGGTGAGTTTAGTAGGGGGTTAGGGTTGGCATAGGGTTTGCTTAGGGGGTTTATTGTGGGCTTATTAGCGATGGTGTTGTGCTTGTTTAGCGCGGACTTAGGGTTGGTTTGGGTGGGGTTAGGGTGGGTTTCGGGATTGGCTTAGGGTGGTTGGGGTTTAGGGTGAGTTTAGGGTAGGTTTAGAGTTGGTTTAGGGGTAGTCTATTGCTGGTTTAGAGTGAGTTTGTTTAGGGGTTTCTTTAGGGAGTCTTGGTGGTTTAAGGTTACTGTAGGGTTTCTTTAGGGTTTCTTTAGGGTTGGCTTAGGTTTGGTTTTAAGGTTGGCTCAGTTGGCTCTAGTTTTAGTGGCGGTTTAGGGTGGGTTTAGTGGTGGTTTAGGGTTGGCTTCGGGTTGGGCCAAACCCTGGGGTTAGTATAGGCGTTGGATTCATTGGGGTTCAGACAGGGTTTTAGGTTTGCCTTTTGAGATCATCACAAAGCCAAACAACGGCCCTACAAAGGAGCGTGGGGGTTGGGGGGGGGGGGGGCAGCCTTTCTATTTACAGAAACATGGGCGGTAAGAAGCCACAAACCAAAAATAAAAAAAATCCAAAAGCGAAAAGCCGGTGATGCTGGAGTGTTACTGATGATACTGAGGATGCGGCAAGCCAGCGCTACAAAGGCCACAACAAGTAAAGCCACAAAACCAAAAGCCAACAAAAGCCACCAAAAGTCCAAGAAACAACAAAAGCCACAAGCCAAAAGCCAAAAAGCCTAGACTCCAAGAAGAGAAAGGCCAAAAAGCTAAAAAGCTAAGAAGCCAAATAAGGCAAAATCCAGGAAATAATGCTAAAGAAAAAGCGGGAAACATCTCCAAAAAGTAGCCCTCCGTTTTAAACAATCACCTGCTTCAGGGCGAGTTTTCCTTAGCAGGGATGATGTTTAAGGGGATACATTGGGGACCCTGTTTGCAAGAGCTTTAGCCGCAACTTGTTCGTTCCCCTGCATCCATTGGCGGTCCATGCAAGGCTGCAGGTACCCTTGAAACCTTTCGTGTACTGCCTCAGAGGCCCCAAGAATCAAAGAGTGCATTTAAAAGGTGGTTCCCACTAATGCAAGAACGGGGATACAAAACCCCGTTTTCATTAATCCAGTTTGGCTGTTTTGAAAAATCTGGCATCATCTGAAAGGGGTCTGGTGTCCTTGCAATATGACGGGTTAGCCTGAAATGCTTTGTGTCTCAACAACCCGAACTCTCCGCAACGTGAGGCAGTCGCATTTCTTCCATTTCGGTGAATTTTCAGCCACAGCAAGTGTTCCGTGGTCAGAACGCCCTACTTGGGGATACGACTGGTGGACCCTCAAGATGTTGGATCGCAAGCATACCCGTGGCCACGGCCACCCACAAAAAGGAGCGTTCACCGTTGCTCCAAAGCAAGCCCAACGTTGAGAAAGGTTCCTTTTTCGTTTTTAGAAAGGTTCCCTCTAAAACAGCCGCCCCGGGATCCGAGTTTTTCCTCGTTTTTGCCAAAGTGGGGTTGGAGGGCAGCTGAATTCTTGAGCCACAGTTTGAGGTTCGGTCAACATGTCGGCAGATGTCCTTTAACAGATGCAAAGACACATTCTGACCACTCATGTGAGAACCATGTTTTAAATCAACAAGGAAGAGGGGGTTTCACCACCAGAAAGCGCGGACAGGATCCCGAGTTCCTTTGACTAGAAGTGGTTGCTGGACATGAATCCACATCTGATGTCCACAGGGTCCGGGACCCAATTGAATCCCCATGCTTGGTGGCTCACGTGAGGCTGCTACAGCTTCCTGGGGAACTACATCACCTCCAAGTACTGCAACCGACTCTTCGCCGCCTCTCTGGCCCGGCAAGGGGTAGAGGCGGTGGTCTGCACTCCAGGCAGGGAATGCCGGACGTGCCGGACGCCTGCTTCCATTTGGCGAAATGAATATGTTTCTGGTATGTTCCCCTGTTAGTTTGAGAGGGGAATCTATCACTACTGGATTATTTATTATTATGTTTGCTTATATTTGCTTTTTTCATTATATTTATTATTATTATTATTATTTGTTTTTTTTGTTCCAGGGGACTTAAGCATATGGAGGCCTGGGAATCCGTTGGACTCGGACCAAGCAACTGGTTGACGGTATCCTTTGGGTTCAAGTTGTCAAGGCTGCCAGGAGTCGACGGAAACTGCTGACCCAGGATTTTGGGGTTAAAAACACGAGGGCCGACACCAATTTCGATAGATAGATACGGGTATATGTCAAAATAATTCGGGGAAACCCAACAGATGACGGTTGTCCATTGCCTTTAAACCCATGCACCCAACAAAAGGGGTACCCTCAACACGCAAACATGCGCACACAAACGCACAGACGCACACACACACACACACACAGACACACAGACACACAGACACAGAGACGCACAGACGCACAGACACACAGACACGCAGACACGCAGACACGCAGACACACAGACACACAGACACACAGACGCACAGACGCACAGACGCACAGACACACAGACACACAGACACACAGACACACAGACACACAGACACACAGACACACAGACACACAGACGCACAGACGCACAGACACGCAGACACGCAGACACACAGACACACAGACACACAGACGCGCAGACACATAGACACGCAGACACGCACACACACACACACAGACACGCAGACACGCAAACACACAGGCGCACAGACGCACAGACACGCAGACACGCAGACACGCAGACACACAGACACACAGACACACAGACGCACAGACGCACAGACACACAGACACACAGACACACTGACACACTGACACACAGACACACACACACAGACGCACAGACGCACAGACGCACAGACACACAGACACGCAGACACACAGACACACAGACGCACAGACGCGCACACACGCACACACGCACACACGCACACATGCACACAGACACACAGACACACAGACACACAGACACGCAGACACGCAGACACGCAGACACACAGTCACGCAGACACGCAGACACGCAGACACGCAGACACACAGACACACAGACACGCAGACACCCAGACACCCAGACACGCAGACACGCAGACACGCAGACACGCAGACACGCAGACACGCAGACACGCAGACACGCAGACACGCAGACACGCAGACACGCAGACACGCAGACACGCAGACACGCAGACACGCAGACACGACAGACACGCCGACACGCCGACACGCCGACACGCCGACACGCCGACACGCCGACACGCCGACACGCCGACACGCCGACACGCCGACACGCAGACACGCAGACACGCAGACACGCAGACACGCAGACACGCAGACACGCAGACACGCAGACACGCCCACACACGCACACACGCACACACGCACGCACGCACGCACGCACACACACACACACACACCCACCCACACACACACACGCACACACGCACACACGCACACACACACCCACCCACACACACACACACGCACTTTCAGGCACATCTCAATGTTGAAATCCGACAGGGGGCCACATAGAAGCAAAATATAACCAACAACACAATTCCCTGATATACAACATCATCCGTTGCTTGTCGGGAACCAACAGGAAGCTGAAGTGCGAGTTTTGGGGCCCATAATGTTGAGACTACGTAAATGCTCAAAAAAACTGGTGACTTTGAGGAGCCCGAATTTGGCTGGCGCATCTTGCTGACCATTGGCTGGTCAAAGTCCGGGATGGGCAGCAGTGAGGTTATAGTGACAGACCGGGCTAAACTTGGCATCTTGGACCTTTTGCGTGTGTTTGTCGCACATGCAAGTTTTCCAGATGCCATACTTTGCAACGGAAGGACAGCAGTGTCCGAGCCAATGTTTTGATTTGTAGAATTTCCACAAGCTTGGACAAGCCTGCCAAGATGGATCCTGCCAAGCCTTGTTTCGGGCAAGTCTGCCTGTGTAATGGGACATGCTGGTGATGTGAAGGTAGCCGGGCGATGGGCCAATTTAGAGCTTGGAGCTTTGACATATGCACTGGTTGTGTGAACGTTGTTCGGAAATGCTCCTTGAACATGGAATCCAAAAACACACCTTGCGGAGGAATCTCCTTTCGAGGATTTGGGTTTCCATGCTCATTTGTAGCGGGAGCGTCTTTCCTTCCAAGATGATTTCCGTACCCCCAAAACCACTACCGTCAGGGGGAGAAGGGGGTTTGCCCTGACACAAGTAAGGTTGTTTTGGATGGCTGAAAAACCCATTGACTTCCTAGGTTCAGAATTCCCTGTCGACGGGTTCTCTGCTAGCGGAAGTTTCAGGTGCTGGATGTCGGAAAAAGATGAACCTGTGGAAACACGGCAAACATTTCAAAGTGCACCCTGAGACCTCACCCGGTTCTGAAGATTTTCAGGAGAGGTTGCCACAGACATCGACCGGCACCTGCCCTGGATCCTGCGACGGCTGCTGCGCTGGAGCTCCCGAAAGCTGCTGCCCGAGCAGGGCGCTGAACCTGGGCAAGAAGTTTGGATCGGGTAGCGCGAGCCGCGTGGCGCGGGGGTCGGGTCCACTTTTTGACCCAGGGCTTCCCCTTGGATGCAGGGTAAGAATCATCCCAGAAAGATGACGCAGGGTTCCCCACTCAAGAAAGCCCAGGAGTTCCCCTTTTGGAGATAGTAATTCCCCTGGAAGTTTGTCGTAATCCCTGGGGTCAGCAGGTGGAACCCTGCCCCGTGGGAAGGGGGATGCGAAAGAACCCCGCGGAACCCGGCGGAACCCGAAATAGGTTGTTTTTTGGGTGTCTCAAATTTTGAGCGTCCAAAACCTCCGCGTGCATGTTTAGTTTCAGAGTCGCGTCGTATCGACCGGTGCCCATGCCTAGGGCTCAAATGGTGCCCAAAAATCATGAATGGACACAGGGATCAGGCCATTCTCACTTAGACTTGCCCAAAGCCGACCTTTTGACCTTTTGGGTTTCCCATTTTGGTCCATTTAGCCTTTTATTTCCAGGTCCTTTGGGCAAGTGAGCATTTGGTCAATTGTTTCCTTAGATGAAAGGGAAGCCATCAGGACAGGCAGGAGATAGAGGTTTGGAGATGTTCTAACTGCGCATTGGTCGATATGGCGTGTCATGTATGGGTAGCTTGGACCTCCGCCAAAACTACTTTGTCTTTTCGGGTATGGATCAACTGAATGCATAATGCAAAATTATTATTTAAGGGCTGCCGCCCAGTGCCGCCGACCCGCGTTATGTTTTGACACTTTTCTGTTCGGCTGCATGGCTATGCATGTTCTAAACACAGAAAAGCGACCCAAAAGAAACCTACTTAGGTCTTACTTATAACCTCGGTCTAAGTTGGTCGTAAGTAACTTATAACCGACTTAACATAAGTTGATGTTAAGTAACTTATAAGTAGGGTAAGTTGGTCCTAAGTGGAACAAACCAATATAGTAAGGATCCTCATCATAGCCGTCGCTCATCATCGTCATCATCACGGTCATCATCACCGATGATAACCATCGTCGTGCATCCTCTGCATCACCAACAGTCATCATGATAATGATGACTACGCACCCTCTGCATCTCCAATCGGGTCTAACGGGACTTTTGTGAATCGTATATGAAAAACATAAAGATAAGGATCCTCATCATAGCCGTCGCTCATCATCGTCATCATCACGGTCATCATCATCGATGATAACCATCGTCGTGCATCCTCTGCATCACCAACAGTCATGATGATAATGATGACTACGCACCCTCTGCATCTCCCATCGGGTCTAACGGGACTTTTGAATCGTATATGAAAAAGATCCGCCGACCCTTTCTCTAAAAAGGGGAGGCGCACGGGAAGGGTAGTTGGCGCATAAGTATATCCAAAGTTTCATCCTCATCAGCATCAGCAGCTGCAGCTACGATAAATGTTATCGTCACGGTCATCGTGATCATCATCAGCCTTATCATCATCTCTTTCTTATTCTCTTATCCTTATCATCATTATCATCATGGTTGTCGTCATCTCTTATCAGGCAGCATTGGTGATGCAGAGGATGCTGCGAGGATCGTTATCAGCACAGCCGTTAGTGATGCTAAGGATGCTACGATGATAGTTATCACCCTTGTCATCATCTTTATCATCATCTGACCATCACCTAGCATCATCTCATATCTTACTATATATAGAAATCAAAAGGGACGTTAGACATCCTTGGCAACGCAAAGGATGCGATGATGATAGTTATCAAGGAACAAGTACTGATGCAGAGGATGTTGTGATGATAGTTGTCATGACGCGGATGATAACGATCCTCACGCCCCCATTCTCATCATGGTCGTCGTCATCTCTCATTAGGCAGCATTGGTGATGCAAAGGATGCTGCGATGATCGTTATCATCACAGCCGTTAGTGATGCTAAGGATGCTACGATGACAGTTATCATCCTTGTCATGATATAAGATGATGCTAGGTGATGATCAGATGATGAGAAAGATGATGACAAGGATGATAACTATCATCGTAGCATCCTTAGCATCACTAACGGCT
>CAUJNA010002624.1:215000-219434 GCA_963377175.1 Effrenium voratum | reverse complement strand
CCCCCCCCCCAAGAAAAAAAAGAAGACGTGGATTGGCGCATTCCCGATTCTCGCTCGCGAACGCCGCACCGGAGAATCAAGAATGTGCCCATCCAGCTGAAAAGGTCCCCCCCCCACAGGAAAAAATGGATTGGCGCATTCCCGATTCTCGCTCGCGAACGCCGCACCGGAGAATCAAGAATTCGTTCATTTAATTGAAGGGGTCGGCGGCACTGGGCGGCAGCCCTTAAATAAAGATAATCATCATAGCCGTCGCTCATCATCGTCATCATCACGGTCATCATCATCGATGATAACCATCATCGCGCATCCTCTGCATCACCAACAGTCATGATGATAATGATGACTACGCGTGCATCCTCTGCATCACCAACAGTCATGATGATAATGATGACTACGCACCCTCTGCATCTCCAATCTCATCATCACCGCTATCATCACCGCTGATAACCATCGTCGTGCATCCTCTGCATCACAAACAGTCATCATGATAATGATGACTACGCACCCTCTGCATCTCCAATCGGGTCTAACGGGACTTTTGAATCGTATATGAAAAACATAAAGATAAGGATCCTCATCATAGCCGTCGCTCATCATCGTCATCATCACGGTCATCATCATCGATGATAACCATCATCGTGCATCCTCTGCATCACCAACAGTCATGATGATAATGATGACTACGCGTGCATCCTCTGCATCACCAACAGTCATGATGATAATGATGACTACGCACCCTCTGCATCTCCAATCGGGTCTAATGGGACTTTTTGAATCGTATATGAAAAAGATAAAGATAAAAAAGTCCCGTTAGACCCGATTGGAGATGCCGAATCGTATATGAAAAAGATAAAGATAAGGATCCTCATCATAGCCGTCGCTCATCATCGTCATCATCACGGTCATCATCATCGATGATAACCATCATCGTGCATCCTCTGCATCACCAACAGTCATCATGATAATGATGACTACGCACCCTCTGCATCTGCAATCGGGTCTAACGGGACTTTTGAATCGTATATGAAAAAGATAAAGATAAGGATCCTCATCATAGCCGTTGCTCATCATCGTCATCATCACGGTCATCATCATCGATGATAGCCATCATCGTGCATCCTCTGCATTACCAACAGTCATCGTGATAATGATGACTACGCACCCTCTGCATCTCCAATCGGGTCTAACGGGACTGTTGAATCGTATATTAAAAACATAAAGATAAGGATCCTCATCACAGCCGTCGCTCATCATCGTCATCATCACGGTCATCATCATCGATGATAACCATCATCGTGCATCCTCTGCATCACCAACAGTCATCATGATAATGATGACTACGCACCCTCTGCATCTCCAATCGGGTCTAACGGGACTTTTGAATCGTATATGAAAAAGATAAAGATAAGGATCCTCATCATAGCCGTCGCTCATCATCGTCATCATCACGGTCATCATCATCGATGATAACCATCATCGTGCATCCTCTGCATCACCAACAGTCATGATGATAATGATGACTACGCGTGCATCCTCTGCATCACCAACAGTCATGATGATAATGATGACTACGCACCCTCTGCATCTCCAATCTCATCATCACCGTTATCATCACCGATGATAACCATCGTCGTGCATCCTCTGCATCACCAACAGTCATCATGATAATGATGACTACGCACCCTCTGCATCTCCAATCGGGTCTATCGGGACTTTTGAATCGCATATGAAAAAGATAAGGATCGTTCTCACAGCCGTCGCCCATCAGCGTCGTCATCACCGTTATCATCATCGATGATAACCATCATCGTGCATCCTCTGCATCGCCAACAGTCATGATGATAATGATGACTACGCATCCTCTGCATCTCCAATCAGGTCACAACGATTATAATGTGATGATGATGACCATGTCATCATCACCATGATGGTGGTCACTATCGTCATCATCATCATCATCATCGTCCTCATCATCGTCGTCATCATCGTCATCATCATCGTCGTCATCATCGTCATCATCATCGTCATCACTACGCATCCTCTGCATCTCCAACCGGGTCTAACAGCACGCTTGAAACGTATATGACACAGATCTGATCAGATAGGAGAAAGATAAGGATGACAACGATAATAGTAGCTCGGAAAATAACTGTCATCGTAGCATCCTCTGCATCACCAATGCTTTCTAACCCCACACTTGAAAGGCGTAGAAAGACACATCTTTGAGGTGCAAAGGATGCTACGATGACGGTATTGCTTACGCTGATAATGTTGAATCTTTGGATATGCTCATTTACCAACCCACCTTGGACTTGTGCTGTAACCACCCTTCCCGTGCGCCTCCCCCTTTGAGGAGAAGGGGTCGGCGGACTTTTGGAAGAGATGTAGGTCAAGTAAAATGGATGCACTCCTACCCACCTGAGGTTCGGTTGATTAGTCTGTGGTGTTCATTTGGGAGGGACGTTGCGGGACACCGAAAATTGACCCAAAACAGGGGACTCGGGCTTCCCGTGTCAGAACAGTAGTTGAACAGTAGTTGGCCGTGGCATACATGGATGGAACCCGAAAAGCTGGAAAATTATACGATGCGCTTCGCTGTGGGGCTCTTTTTTCCTTTTTGCTGGGTGTCCTAATGTTTTTTGTCGCCCCAATTGGAGTGGTGACCACGTGAGACCTCGGATGTTAGACCTAAAAAAGTCCCAAAGCAAGATGGGCAAGTTTGGTTCTTGTGGGGCAATTCGGTACGGTGATGGGGTAATTGAATGGTGCCTGGGGGCTTGTACACCCTCCCAACAAGAAGGGGAGCCAAAGATGGTCCTCATAATTCTCGAAGACAGTACCCTCACCACCACAGGGTAATGTTGACCCAGTTTGCACAAATCCGTCCTATTAGGAGCGTGTTCCTTCAACAGATGCTCTTTCACCAAAAGGGGACACTGTGCCACCCCTTATGAACCAACCAGACCTTGACTCCTATCGTGCCGGGGTTGCCCTTGCCCTGAAAACCCACCCACACCCACCCACCACCCCTCCCCCCTACCACCTCCCCCACCAGCCCCCCCCCCTCCCCCACTCCTCATGATGATTGTCATCACAGTCATCACCCTTATCATCACCCTTCATGATGGTCATCATCTCTTTCTCTACTATTCAAGTGTGGCGTTGGGCACCATTGGTAATGCAGAGTACCTCCCCCTCCCCCCCACCCCCCCATCCCCCCCCCCCCCCAGGCCACCCTGGCCTTCTGCGCCTCCGCGGACGTGCAGCCCGGGGCCTTCTACGCCAACTCGCGCCAGGTCCACGTCCCCACGGAAGGCCTCCGTCTCCGGTCCCCGTCCGCTTCGGAGCGTCGTCTCGGGGCGCGGGGCGCGCGTTGTTGTTTTGGTCCTTAAGGATCAACGATGGAAACACGCGCCTGGGGGGCTGTCAGTTTTTGTTCTTTGGGGGGTATCTTTGTTTGTGAGAGTTTGTTTTAGTTTTAGTTGTTTTTTTTTGGGCGGGTCTTTTTTGTTTGTGATTTGAAAGGGACACACATGGGTCGGTCTGTTTTGAGGGTATCGGTTTAAAGGGAAACCACAAAGAAAACCATCATTTCGGGGGTCGAACTTGAAAAAGACACACCTTTATCATCGCCTTGCAGAAACGCGATCACTGAAATCAACTCATCCATGGAAGTGGGCCATTTTGTGCGTCTGTCTCAAAGTGGAGAGATCCCTGGATGGGTTTGAATGCAAACCACTGAGACCGAAATGTGTGTGGTCCTGGAAATGTAAGCCCCCGAAGTCTTGCATTTTGCAGTTTGCTCGTTGGTTTATTTGTTTGTTTGTGTCCTTGCTTGCTTGCTTGCTTGCTTGCTTGTTTGCTTGTTTGCTTGTTTGTTTGTTTGTTTGTTTGTTTGTGTCTGCGCGCACATGGGCCACGTAGGTTATGTTTGTTGTGGGGACCCCCTTTCACCTTGATTAACACGCACCCAATCTTGATACATACCCAGCTGGCTTTTTTTTCCAATCAAAAACACACCTCAAATGGTTGGTGAGCACAAATCCGTACGTAAAATAAGTCTATCACAGGGTCCCAAATCAAACTGCATACCGTATAGCCAAGTAAGGTCTGAAACCAAGTGTGTCATCCCACCAGTGTTTAACAAGTCAAAAAACGGCTTGACGGACTGGAATGACATGCATGAGTTGCACCAGGTTCCTCTATAGTAGTTGCCAACCCTTTTGGTATCCGCTTTGAACACGCAAGGCCTGTAATGTGAGGAACTGACAATACTGATGGGAAATCGACCGTTGGTTTGGGGATAGGGGTACCACCCAAATTGCGGGGGTCTTGTTTACTTTCCCGCTTGTCTGTTTCCCAGTTCGCCATGTTGTTGTGCTTGTTGTCTGTGACTGTTACTATCGCGAGCTTCTGCTGTTTGTTTTGGTG
>CAUJNA010002624.1:90000-210000 GCA_963377175.1 Effrenium voratum | reverse complement strand
ACACCTTGGACCAAGTTGCCGGTGGGTTTCACTGTGGAGTCTCTGTTGAGTGCATGGAAGTCACCACACATGCCAGACCGAACTTATCGTTTTCCCTCTTTGTGCTTTTGATGTTTGGTAGTTTTGCCTTTAAACCAGCAAAACGTAGCGTGTGTGTGTGTGCGAAGGGTCGAAGTCTGGCCAAGCAAAGGGTCGAATTCTCTTGATAGGGAAGTGCAGGTTGAAACAACCACCTGGCTACTAGTCTTGAGACCAAAACCCTCGAAGCTCAGGGTCATGGCTCCTCATCAGGTTTTTGATGGTCAACCCACGGCATCTTATAACTTTGAATGTTCAACCCACTTTGTAAGCAGTCCCCTTCATGGTTATACTAGGTATCTCGTATTAGCTCCCTTAGCCTTATCCATCATCATAGCCTACGAAGGGGGCTGAACATCCAGGTGCCAGATTGATGTAGGACTATAGCGGGCCAACATGGTATGCCTTTTCCGCGACTCCCCCAAACTTGTCCAGGACTTGGCAAAAGGACGGCCGCCCTCCGGGTAAGCGGTATACGGGACATACACTTGTACAGTGATAGGCACTAATGTACAGTGACTCCTCGTTTTGAAAGCTAGTTGGTGTTCAATGCCAGGCTTAGCACTCCAGCTTTGTCATGCGGTTCATTGTGGACCAGACTCCGCACAATTCAGCTACAACTTTTAGCTGGGACCATTTCTGCCGCAGTTGGGGCACTCACGACAGGTTCCAGCTTGCACCAAAAGGCCATGATTCCGCATCCGATTTGGGAACCCATTGGAATCCACTGAACGGCGTCCCTTTGAACGTTGAGTTGCGCCCATCTCCAACTTGGCGCATCTCCCCATCTTCCAGCCAGGTCGAGGGCGCGCGCAGGCCGGTGTGGCGAGTGAGGGGCGCATGTGGAAACTCGACTCGGGGCGCGAAACGTTTGAGATATGCTTGATTGTGTTTTCTAGGTCCCCCTCTAGCGCCCTTTTCCCTTTTTTGGGGGAGTGTTCCCCTACTAAAATAGACTACAGACAAAGGGGTACCCTTATTCTAACCTCTCTACTGAAGGACCTAGTTAAGGTTTAGTGGTTTAGTAAACTTGGAATAAGTTTGTGTTGGTTTGTTGAGCTTGTTCCCACCAGTCGGATGGGGTTAGATGTTTCCACGCAGCTGCTTCAGGTCTGAGACAATGTTAACATTATACAGTCAGTCTGACACAGCCAGTCAAATGAGATTCTGAGTGTTTGTGTGGGGGCAAGACCAGATCTGGCTAAATAAGCACAAGTTTGGTTTGGAGTGTTTGGGTTTGGCCACAGCACGAAGTAGTTTGGTGTGGCGCAGTGGCACAAATGAATACATGTTCAATAATTGACTTCAGAAGAGGATTATCCAAGTTTACTATATCCAGTTGAACGCCTCTCGAGGACGGTGTTCAAAAGGGAACTGAAAGGAGGCCAAGTAATCTGGGTGCTAAACTCCATCACTGTTAATTTCCCCCAAAGGAACCCAAAGGGGATGCACGTTTGATTTGTTTCCAGAGCCCCCATCTAGTGCCCAGTAGATTTAGTGTTCCCTTTCTTTTGAAGCACCTGGCTGTGGGACATGAGCAAGGGAATCCCCTTGACCGTGACAAATACGGGGAAGTTGGGTTGTAGCATGAGTTTCTTTGGTGGGTTGGTTGGCTGGTTGATTGCTTGGTTGGTTGGTTGGTTGCTTGCTTGCTTGGTTGGTTGCTTGGTTGGTGGGTTGGTTGGTTGCTTGGTTGGCTGGCTGGTTGGTTAGTTGGTTGGTTGACCGCATCCCCATGACCGGTCTGCCGAGCCAACCCCAGACCCGTCATTCAGATCCAGCCAGCCTAATATCGCCCCTAAACCGACCCGGAGCAACTCAATCAACTGCCACCAAAACGCAGCCAATTGGTCCAAGTGGTCGGGGATGCTGGAGATGCCCCGTACCACAACCCAACCAACCAAACCCCAGAGAAGCCGCAAGACTCCAGCCGAACCAAAAGTCCTCAGGCCGAGCCGCCAGCGAGACACCGTCGCCTTTGGCACCCAAAAGGCGACGGGAGCGTTGCTGCTCCTTGCCCACGTGAGGGCAGTATACAAACCACCTTACTGTAGTAGGGATCTCAAGCCATGGCTACAACGGTATCAAAACAAATCCCAGCATGCAACTGTGGTTCTACCCCTGAACCGTTTTTGATATCAGTTGTTGTTTGTTGTGGTTTTCCAAATATGGGCCATATTCTAAACCTGTGATGGTTCAGGGCAAAAGCCGAGGTCGCTTGGATCTTCTAGGTGCCCCAGTAGTGCCCATTTACCATTTCTTTTTTGGGGGAGGGTTCCCCTACTAAAACAGACTACAGCAAAAAGAAGCAAAAACGGGCACCCTTATTCTAACCTCTCTACTGGAAGACCTAGTCTTGTCACTTGCCAGATGGACTTGTGCACCTGCCAGAGTGGTATTTGGTTCCATTCGCTCCCAGGGCTTAGTGCTGACCCCGCTCAAATTGTTCAGGTGCTACTGTGGATGGTTGCGAAATCCATTTCGCGCCACTTAAGAAACCTTGGTTTCTGCTTCGATTCCCCTAGGCCTGTAAATATCATTCAATTTCAATGGTTTCAACCATGGTTTCTTAGGTGGTGCGAATTGGATTTCGCAACCATCCACAGTATCATTTCATGGTCGATCCTTGCGTGACGGTTTGAGTGTCCCAGCCAAGGCCAAGCCTTAGACATCTTAGACTCTCACACTGAGCCCGCCGATCAGTTCCGTTTCACGTTTAAATCGTTGCCTTCAGGGCAATGCCCAGCCTAGTGTGACTCATGCGTTAGTTCGGAGTTGATGAGATGATGATGATGATGATGATGATGATGATGATGATGATGATGATGATGATGATGATGATGATGATGATGATGATGGGTGGTGGTGGTGGTGGTGGTGGTGATGATGATGATGATGATGGTGTTTGGTGCTTAACAACCTGTAGTCGCTCATTTCCTGACTGCAGAACCATTTTGTTTCTTCAATGCTCATGAGTAGCTTGGAAAGAAAGAGCATTGTTTGCAAATGCAGAACCATATTTTGGCGGCCTGATGATTCCGGCTGGGGAGCCTTGAGAGTCTCGAGACTCGCTCGAGTCTGAGGGGTGCCCAAAGGGTTGTGATCCCAATGCCTTCAGGGTGAATCGGAGATTCCAGGATTCAAGTTGGCGATTCCTGCGCTTACTCGCAGTGACCGGCCCGGTTGCAAGTCTTTCCTGTTCGTTTGAGGTTCCCCTAAAAATCAATTACCTCCCTCCAATCATGGACTGACTGGGTTTTGGAGGACTACTTTTCTGGTGAACCCCCAAAAGAGGGCGGAGTCCATTTTTTACTCCCACCGGGCACGTGATGAGTTTGGGGTTGTGAAGTTTCCAGGTCTCACATCACTTGCGCCGTCCTGATCTTAAGCGGGTTTCCACTGCCCCTAAACCACCCGAAACAGAAACCCCGCGCCGATTCGCTATGTAAGGGCTCGTGCCGTAACTTTCTTTCTTTGCAGGCCCGGAACACTGTAAACCGATGCTGAGGGAACAAAACGATACCCGTAAAAGCCATGAAAACACATATCGCATGTCCAAGGTGTTGTCACAAACCAAGATTGCAGCATCAAAAACAAATTCAGGGCCCAAACCGATACCCAAACCCATGCCCAACCGATACCCAACTCCTTAGCCGCCATTCTGGATCCAACCAGCTGCCCTGGAGCTGCCAGACTGCACACCGTATACTAACTTGTATTGTGAGGTGAGACAATGAATATCTCTGTACATCATGAGATATATATGTGAAAAACACAGTCCTGAAATATTCATGGAACCACCAAACAACACCCATGTTCAGCGAAGACTTCATTTACGCTTCAACTAACATGGTACCTGTGGAGAGGTACCTGCAAGATTAAACTCGTTTTGAAGTGACCCCCTGTCAGTTGCCATGTTAGTGGGAGGGAGGGTGCTCCTTTTTGGTTCTACATGAAATCTCCACCCAGCTTTACCCTTGCACAGGCGCCTTTGGCGAAAGACGCCCCGCGAGGCGCCGGATGCGCATCCGAAGCGGGGCAGGAGGATAGTTTCGGCAAACTAGGGTAGACCATTCTTTTGGGCATTTTGCTCGGATGCTAGGACTTCAACTTTTTGCCAACTATAATTATAATGGGGCTTCCATTAAACCACTGAAAGTTAAGCTTTTAGCAGGGGAGCAGAAAGCAACCGACCATTGGTGAGTGGCATTTGCCCAAGGATATTTGAGAACATGTATTATTTTCTCTCTGGGTTTTAAAGGTGACACAATGGAAGGTGAGTTCATGTTGTTCTCCTTTCACCGGGCACCAGTTATTCGGGGACCTTGGCGCAGCCCAGGTGATCATCGCAGATTGGAGTCATGGGGGCAAGTTGCAAAACACCGTCGGATCTCATTCGGTTTTCCCGTTTTGGGTTTGGGTCAACATGTCTCAAATTCGGTGGAGGATTTGCGGGCAGGGTGAGGGGCAGCTTGGGGTGTTGTTGAACGTGGGGGGTGGATGGATGCGAAATCCATTTTGTTGCTGAGGGGAGTCATCATTCCAGGGCTTGTCAGGTGGTGCAAGATTTCGTCCGTTTCAAGGCAACTCAGTTGATCACCTTTTCTGCACGGTTCTTTGGTTGCAAGGGCAAAGGAAGCCATGAGTTTTGAGCCACAATCAAAAACCCGGGTAGATGAAGGTTAGTAAGGGACAAACCATAAATAGCTGCGGCCGCCTTCTTAATTCCTTACATGGTTTTGGGTCGACCATGTTAATACCGGATTTTGATTGTGACTCCTTTGATTTTGGGAGAAAAAGCAGGCGCTTCCACTGAAGAAACTTGGCCGTTTGTGTCACAGAATTGTGTCACAGGACTGGCCGGTGTTGCGTCCCAAACCTTGAACATGCCCGAGACTTGTTGATTCCGCACCAGAGATCTTTAATTTAAGGGGCGTCAAAAGGGGTCCCCTGCTTACAATCCTTATTCCCTGTCTCTGCCCTCAAAAAGCTTTGGTTTGGAGCAGCTTCAAAGGGTTCCAGCAGCTTCCAGCAGGTTCCACGACTGCTGGGGATGCCACGTGTTTTCTGCAAGACCACTTCCTGCAAGCCCCTGGACGAAGCAGTTGCACGCCTCAGGAGGCAGGCCTCGAGGCACGCCGGCGATCGATACACCGAGTCTCGTGGGCTTTTTGGTTTGCCTGCTAGGGTCCCCCAGTAGCCCCTTTTTTGGGGGAGGGTCCCCCTACTAAAATAGACTACAAACAAAAAGGGTAACCTTATTCTGACCTCTCAAATCTGGAGGACCTAGAGTTTATCCCCTCTCCCTTTTGGGAACCTCCGAACATGGCAGTTTGAAAGGGGGAAATCCAGTGGCCCGGCTTGTTTGGCACATCGGTCAGGGCAAAGAATTGACCGCAGCCAGGTCCTAAGTAGGGCGGGCAAGTCTGAAGCCTAGCAGTTGCAGGTGTTTTGGTTTTGCCGCGATGCCTGGTACTCGTAAGGGGGCAGCACTCGTAGGCACAGCTTTTGGAGAATCTAAGCACCATGCCATGTTCCGCGTTTGATGACCCTGGCACCTTTCGGACCAGCGGCCCATCTTCAGAGTCCCAAACGACCACCTTCGGAGTCTTTGCAAGATAGGAACATGGGCGTTTCCACCAGAAAACGGGAGCCCTCTTTGGTGATCAAAATGATCGATCCCTTTGGGATCCCGTTGAAGGCAACCCAAACGCAGCACCGAACGGAGCCCCAACAAACCCTTTGTGTTGCAAACCCCCCGTTAAGGCCTTATTTAGCCTTTGTTCACCTGAATAAAGACAAATAGGGCTTATCAAGCTCCAAGTATGGATGGATGGGGTCTTGGGGGTTGCACCAGTTGGCATAGACGAAGCTCTCGAATACTGGGAGAAGCCACTTGGTTTTGGGGCTAGTTCCCTCTATTTTGACGCATACTCAAAGGTCATCAGAGAAGAGACTTCGGACATGGGTCGACTGGGCTGAGTCAGGCTGACGGCATACCACCGGGTATGCTTCACAAAAGAGGAACCTGAAAAATAGTCGGTTTTCCGTTTGGTTTCCCCCCGAAAAGCACAGACCCAACATTTTGGGGCATGTTATATGGGCGGCTGGCCAAATTCGACAACTCGCCGATATCATTGCGGCTTTGGGGTGAGTGGATGGCCATTTAGTGTGCTACGTTGAGAAAGTCACGGCTTCGGCAACATCGACACGTATCGACCCCAAGACATCATATTCTGTACCAAGCTGCGGGTAAAACGCGCTCACCATGATGTAGGTTGTTTGCTTGGGGGTCCCTGATTTCAGGCTTCAGAATTCTTCCCCAGAATTAATTAGCTCCCCCTTTTGTTTTGTATTTTTGCTTTTTTGGGTTCCCTTTGTTTTCCATAACCAGGCAACACATATATTGTTTTGCTGGGGTCCTAATTCCAGGCTAGAACTGTTGTCTAACATATTCAGAAGGAGAGGAAGCCACGCACGCCATTGCTTCATGACAGCCGCAGGTGCCTTCAGCCAAGCGCGCTCGAAGGCACGTAGCGGGCGCACGGGAAAGGAGGTCGATGGCAGGTTCTGGTTGGCTTTGCCGCACTCCATGAGAGGGGCGTGCCCCAAATGGGGGTTGCTCAAACCATGCGATCTCTAGGATTTCCTTCTCAATGTGCTTTGAATAGGAAGTAATGTAATGTTAACCCCGGATTAATAAACCCCTGGTTGATTAATAGGGGGGTGGGGATTCATCACTTTTGGAGGGAACACCCCCCTAATAATGGGACGGGTTTATTAATCCTGGGTCAACATTAACAAGGGGCCCGAAATCCGAAATCGGAGAAAGACAAAGGAGCCCTTCCCCAGTCGCTGCACCTTTGGGGATTGCATGGAGGGAACATCTCAGCCACGAGCTGTTTTGCAAAAATACTGACAATTGCCAGAGCAAAAGGGAGGTTTTCATGGACCTGGGTGAATTATAACGACCTCATACGACCTCACCCCAAATGATGGTTTATGTTGGAAAGAAACCCAAACAACTTATTTCAGATTGGTGAACTATTGTAATTCACCTAGGGCCAGCCAGTTTTCGGGCAGCTCGGTCGATGTGCGCCATGTTCTTTCCCACCCGCCGCCCTTTCCGGCGGTTCGGGCTTGCGCCCGAGCGCCAGGGCAAGTTCCTCTTCGAAGCGGCAGGCGGGCTGGTCTTCCATCTGGCAGACGCTATGCGGCAAAACTTGCTGGTGCTCAGCTAGGTCCTCCAGTAGTGCCCTTTCTCACCCCTTTTTTGGTTGCTACTAAAATAGACTACAGAAAGAAGGGTACCCTTATTCTAACCTCTCTACTGGAGGACCTAGTCAGGGAATGAGGGAACGAACCTGGGGATTCCCTTAAGGTTAAACCATAGGGGATGGATTGTAGGGGTCATTCCCTCATTCCCTGCCGAGCACCAGCAAGAAATTGAACCACCTTGCCACCTTGGCATGTTTGTGGTTTCCAACTGGATTTTCCCTTTCGACCAGCCCAAAGTTGTAACTAGCAGAGTGTCGAGTGTTACCAGGGTACGTTTTTTTGGTGGGCCTATCGGTGTTGCTGGTGGGGCAACTCCCGAATTTCTTGCTGGTAGTGTTTTGGTCGACGATCCAAATATGGCTGTGGGTCAAACCCGTTTTGGTAACCTTTTGGCGTAGGTGCACCACCCATTTTAGTCTACTTTAGTGGGGATTGGGATGTTCATTGGGGGTACGGAATTTTGACCCATTGCCATATTCTTTGTGGATCTGGGGCGCTTTCCTTTTGAGACCTGCTGAGTCGATGCCCGTGTCAGAAAAAAAACAAAACATATCAGAATCCTGTCCAAATTGAGTGGTGTCCCTTTGGTTTCCCTTGAGTCTGTTGAAGCCTCCAGGTCGGTATTTGTTTAGTTTCAATTTAGCATATTGGAATAATATATATATATATATATATGTATGGATATGTACGTGTATATATATATATGTTGTTTGCGTTGTTGTTTTGGTAATATTCACAAGAACATCATAAGATGTTCATCATGTCTATCATTTGTTGTGGCTTATGAATCTAAACACACCACACATGAATGAATAACTTGTTGAAATACTTAATTGGTTCAAGACATATATGGCCACCCATATGCTTAGCATGGTGGTCAGCAATATGGTGCGTGTTCGCTCACCCAAGGAATTTGGGAAGCAAGAGAACCCGTTTTTGAGGGAATAAGCGAGCTCAAATTTGGTGTAAAACAGGCTGCCCCATGATAAACATCACGAAACTCCTTTTAAGCGGGCAGGTGAATTCTATTTCTCAGTGTAGATTCAGTATGTGTTCCCTTTCAAACAGTTTTTGTTCAATCAAGAAAAAACCCTCACCTTTAGCTGGTTATTTTTGACTCACTTGCAATGAGGAGAAGGCAGCACTTTGTAAACCAACAAATTTATGCAGCGGAACGAATCGAAGCGGAAAGCGTTCACAGTGACGATTCCTACTAGTCACTTGAAATGCAAATGCACTTATGGCATTGCATAGTAATGTAATGTTTACCTGTATCAACAACATTTGGCTGATATAAGCCACCCTTTTGGGCCATCAGCGATAGCGAAATATGCGGCACGTGCAGTATATGTGCCCGAATAGAGCACGTTCCTTACGACAGTAGGGTTTGTCTTTTTTTAGGGGGACCCGCCAAAACGACTGGTGTCTTGTTGGTTTCCCTTTGCAACCAACCAAAGAGGGGTACCTCAAAAAAGGACCCACCCCTTGCAAACCCATAATTTTATGGTTACGCAAGTGCCCCATGGTTCGAATCGTCTACGGGACCAGCCGTGAACCAGATGCCAAAAGCCTGCTGCCAGGTGGCGCGCATGCACTCGACCAACGACATCCTCAAGTTGATTTGGCTCTTCGCCTTTGGCAATGTCCGCTACGCCAAGCAGTCTGGGCGATAGCGCGGCGAATTCGAATTCGCTGGCACATGCCGGACCCTTGCTGCACAAAGAGCTAGTCAAACACCTTGCACTTTGAAGTCAGTTTATGTATACTTCGAGTAAGGATGACACCTGACCTGGATGCACCAAGCATCACGGGCACCACCTAATAGAGATCGAGAGAGAGAGAGAGAGGAGACTGTATTGACTCGGAAGAATGGAGCAATGGCTCGCTTTGTTCGCTTTGTAGTAGGATATTGGGTGCCACTGCAACTTTTGGTTTGTGGAATCGAGCGAGAAACCCTCAACTGCCCAAAGAAACCCCTACTAAGGAACTCTCACATACGAGGATTACACCCCACATGAAGGTTCCTTCCGAATGTCGGTGCCATTGTTCAGGTTGGTGAATCATTAAAATAAACCCTGAATTGATGCAAAGGGTGAACCTTTTATACTACACCCTGAATTGATGCAAGGGAAGTCGGCTTTGTCAAATGCTCGCCATCGCTGTACAGGGGGCATGATAAAGCCAGCACTTCAACAGGGCTTTACCACCAGCTATCCAGTGATGCCGGATTCAGCCAAAGCGTCGGACTCACCTCAGGTAGCCAACAGCATCCAACAGCCCTAGGGTGCTGGCATTCTTGCTCCTGCGATACGAGCTCAGCAATGTTGCCTGTGTGAGGCACTGACTCCATCCACAGGACCACTTGCCCCAACGATCAGACAATGCACCCCACATGGGACGTGCTGTGGAGACAGTTCCTATCCGCAGAAATTCATGTCACAGCTGTCACGTTTGCCTGAGGGTGTGCCCTTGACAAAATGTAAACCTTTGCATGTCATGGGCCTTCACCCGGAACATCCCAACTATTGGCCTGGATTTGAGCCCAGTGAGAAACCCTTTTCTGTGATACAAAGGGAAAGGAGTATGGCCGTTTTCCATAGCCCTATTGTTGCTTTCCTTGAAGTCTTGTTTTAAGCAGCACCTTGTGGTATGCTCCGCGGATCAACATGGAACCCAGCAAAAGGGTCCTCAAGAGGAAACTCTTGCAACAGAGCATGTCCTAGAATCATATTCGAGTCCGGGCCGGAATCGCGAGGTGATTCACCTCGCTTTGTGAATAGCTGATACTCAGTGTCAATGCGGAATGAACATGTGCTCATGTGGAGGGGCGGTCAATCCCAAACCTGTTGCGCTTCCTGTAGCATCAGTTGTTGTAATGTGCGTGGTGTCATCCATCTATTGAAAGGGGATTGAAATGACGGAACTAGGGTTGCGGGCTAAATGGGCTTAGCGCCACTTCCTGTGATACAAAGGGAGTCCCCTGAAAAATGAATCAAGAGGGAATGGGAATCCGATTTCGGTACTACGGAAAGTGGTATGTTTCACAACCATGTAGGAAACCTCCTGTTTGGTGATTGGCAAGGAACACTAAAAGGAAACCAACCAACCACGAAAGCTCTGATCTGACACGTTTGAAGACCAATGTCGACCTCGAGTTCATTAGGAGGAACACCTGATGTAGAACGACATGTTCGAGGATCCTGGGTCTGCCTCTTGACATCCTGGATACATGAACAGGACCCCTAGAGGTGGTCAAGTGATAGATACAGCGCGGATCACCTTGAACTGGTGAAACACATGGGCAACACAATCAGATGAATCGATGCGCTCATGAATTCTTCCGGGCTGCTACTGCGCGACGATGCACTGAGCAACGCTGCCGTGCACAAGTGACAGGCTCGCACAAGATAAGATATATTTCTTGTCATAGTCCGATGTATTACATGCGTGTCGCCGTATCAGCATGTTCACGCCGCTTTGCTCAAGCTTCAACTGGCCATGTGTGTATTGAATGCTCAATCGCACTTTGCGCGGGGAAGCAACCACCAGCTGTTCCCAAGCACCTTGCGGGGGCCCAGACTTGAGAGCACGACTCACCTCCTTCCAGATACTTAGAGCAGCCGGGGCTCTTCATGGCATGAAATGGCCCTAGACAATAGACTGACACCGATATTTGGTCAAACGGACACCTTACTAGTGGCTTTGAGAAGGTCCCTGCGTCCATGTTCGGTGGTTTGAGCATCATGTGTTGTAGCGTTTGTTCCTTTCCCATGAAGCCCCTCTAGATGGTTGGGGATGTCTATAGGTCGGAACCCTAGTTAACCAGAAAAAAAACAAACTGGGCATGGGACATGACTCTTTGCATAAATCCAGACTTCGGAAGCTCGCTCCCCGAGCGCCGCGTGCCTGCCTGGCCTCATGGACTTGTTGGGCTGGGATTCCTTGCGAGAGGCGGCGGCCGACGAGGACCTCACGCAGTTTTGGGCGAGGCTCAAGCCTCGGAACAGCTAGCAACGTTTTTTGTTTTTGTTTTTTCCTTAAGGGTAGATATAGGTTGTTTTCCATTAAACCACTAAAAGTTAAGCTTTTCGCAGGGGAGCAGAAAGCAACCGAGAATTGGTTTGCCCATTTTCGGCGACCAGGTTCCGGTAAACCTCATTGGAATCTCAAAACCAGGTTCGCTCAGAGTTGCAGCGTGTACTTTCAGGAAAGCTTGCCGGAGTAGGCATTCTGAGATAGCACCCGTGCCATGTTGATAGAATGGGTGGGACAAAAGATGGCCAAGGTCAAGAAATATCTTAAAAGCCTGGAGCCGTGACTTCGGCATTTCTGCGGTTCAGGAATCGAACAGATCTTTGGTTCACCTTTCCAGTGATCCTTTTCAGAAGACCATCCTGTTCGAAAACAAACCCGTGGTTGAACTCAACTAAACGTCCGAAAAAGGAACCCCTGACTTTGTTTTGTGCCCAAGTCTCAAGTTCTAATCAGGAGAACCGTTTGCGGGCAACGAGCTTGGCACACATCCCTTTAAAAAAGGTGGCTCACCGGACCCCTGTCAAGAGTTGGGGAACGAACTGGCAACGCACTGAGCACGGAGCTTATCAACCTAAGCGCCAACTGCAAAGAGTTCAAAAGATATGGTGAGCCACGTTGCCATAGTTCCCGGGAGGTTGGCAGTCAAAGTCCGGCGCTGGACTTTTGGCTTCTGCTTTCTGGCGAGGGGTCTGGCTCGGAAGAGAATCTGACCTGTTTGAAGAAATCCCATTTGCTTTAGCTGATCTTTGGTCTTTCAATCTGGCTGGTCAGCATAGATCAGAACTGCTTTTTCATGGGATTCTCCCTGTTACTGCCTCATTCAGAGTGACTTCAAAGGCTCCCTAGTTAAAGGGATATTATGTTGGTGACCAGTCTTGTACTGGTTTCTGTCTGGCTTCAAAGGAAATGCTTAGCAAACTCTCACTGATCAGCTTAGTTGTTTTTTTTCTGCTGGAGTGCTCCCTGCGAGCGATCCGCCATGGTTCGCTCCCGACTGGCGCTGCTTTTGCGCCTCGGGCACGATGGAGGTGAGAGGTTGGTTGGTCTCCAAGTTGGTGTCTCTGACAGAAACATGGTTGTTGTTGGGAAACATTTTTCCAATTTTTGCTTATTGTGGTTAAGTGGTTGAAATCCAACCACTTAACTGTTGTTTTGTTGTTTTTTGCTCTCCTTCCAACGTCAACCAAGGAAACTCTCAAAAATGTGGTCCCCAAAAAATGTTCGGGTTCCTCTGTGTTTTCCTTTACAGCCATGCAAAAGGGGAGGGCCACCATTGTGAGGATCTCTTTTTGATAGGATTACACCAAACAAATGCAGCCTTGTGCTCGGCTCTTCAAAGTCCCCCAACCTCAATACTATCGGTTTGTTTCCCTCCCTTGTGCACATCACACGACCTCAAGGAAGCTTATTCGGGAAAAGAATCAACACCTGCTGCTGAAAGCGATATTTTGTTGGCAGCAAAGACTAGGGTCCCCTTCTGCCACAAACGGCATGTCATTTTGAGTCGTGCGCATAAGGGAATTTGGCACGTCACACCTACTGCTTGGCATGTTGGGTTGGCAAAGGCATCAGGCTGAGACGCATACTAATACTCGAGATTCATTTGTTGGGGCCTCCAAAATAGTCCATATGCACAATCTCCGCCGGACAAAATATGGAACAGCGGCAGAAAATTCGTTGTGGAACACCCGAGGTTTGGGCAAGTTAGGTCCACACCGGTTGGTTGGCGAGCATGAGTCTGGAACACGCAACAAGCAGCAATCAAGCGTGCAATGTCTGAGTCGCGTAGGAGCGCTGTCTTTAAATGTGCAAGGCATTTTGGAAGTCCCAACGGCGCTCAAGATCCTATGTTTGTTTGTTTTTGCCTCATTGTTCATTAATCCATGATATAATCCTACCGAAGCACTCGAACGGCCAAATAGTGGAGCTTTGGATTCCCCGAGACAAAACCACTACCTGGACCTTCTTGTGCATGTTTTCAAGAATGCAACGCATTCAGCAGCTTTTGCAAGGTGTTCTCTTTGGAGCCTCGAATTGCAATTACAATCGGCATTGGTACAACTGCAATTGGGAATTCATGAGCCTAACTTCAACAACATGATACGTCGCCATGTTGTTGGTTGCATTATCAACGTCGAACACATTTCTGATGCTAATTGGAAGGCAAAGTAGCAATCTTGCATCGCGTGCTGTTGCTGCGTTGAGACGCCTGAGTGAAAGGGGTGGCAAACACAAAGCTCGGACATTTGCTTGAAACTGGGATGGCCAAATCGGATCGATTTCGAGACATGTTGGGCGTTTGCTGTCCAGACCCAGGGTACAGGGTTCTTGAAAAAACAAGAAAACAACAGCAAAATGGTGCCTCTCAAAAAGGTTGATGCTCTCTCAAATCCATAACTCATGTTCACCATGCTCACCAAGTAGGTTTTTTGCTCACCAGCCCAATTTCCCATTCTCCCACAGAACATGGCTCAACATACACTCCGTTCCCTTGAAGCATCTTCATTTTCCACCAACAGTGGACATTGTGCAAGGGTAAACAGCAGACGGTCCAAGACTTGGGTTCTCCTGGACCTCACAAGATTCACTTCGTGATCATGAAACTGCAAACTCCACTGTGTTTGGATGGAGATGGACAGCTGCCTATTTTTTGGAGAGAACGAGCTCATGATAAAGGACCTTTATTTGGGATCCCTGTTTCTTAATTCAGCCTTTGGACTAGTAAAATGTGCATCTTTTCCCCAAAAACAACACAGCAGCCCCTTTCTCTCCAGCATAAGAAGGCCAACAAATCCGTAGTGCAACTGTCGGGACGATAGTCATTTGGCTGTGGGCCAGACATAGGTACCCAAAACGTACCCCTGAGTGGAAACGACTAAACATTTGCGGCCCATATGGCGATTTAAAATTTCGACCCATACCCATTGCAGTTTGAAGGCTGTGAGCTCAGGCTGTTGGCCCCGCTGGCCTTCCTAGGCCCCAGGCAGTCAAGGGACATGCGTGGGGGTGGCGTTTGGGGAGCCAGGAGCGCCACTTGATTTGGTTTTGGGGACACGGCTACTGTTGACTCTCCAGTATTTGTGTTTTTGCCTGGTTGCGTGTTGTGTGGGAGGGAGCCCTTATGATTAATTCCCCATTATGCGCGTTTCTACTTGGATGTTGAAGACACGTCAAACAAGGTGGCTACAGCCCTGGTTAGCAAACTAACTTCTGCCAGTTACCCCTGTTACCATAGTTACCCTTTAGGAGGCCAGTTTTGTGGTTCAAAAGAAGTCTTGGACTTCTTCTGACTAATCCACTCTAGTGAGGCGGCTCGTTGTTGCGTGGTGCAAGGCGATCCCTGTTGCTCTCTTCAAAAGCCGGAGTGGTAGGAGTGGGGATTACTTTGTTGCGCTTTTGAGACACACGTTGGAGGTGTCATAACTTACCGGAAGGCTCTGACTGCCAGTTTTGCAGGGGTTCTGTTTGCCTTCGGATCTCACAGATTGCAGAGGAACGCGCAGCCCATTTAACTGGCCTGTTGGCAACAATCCTTTCAGTCAAGGGAAGTCGAGCCACTTCGTTGGCCAAACTTAGCAGCCATGGCCGACTGGATTCAGTATTTGGTTTGCAAAGTGAATCGACGTTTGACCTTGTGGTTTTCCAGTTTTTGGCGTCTATAGGTCCCACAGTAGTGCCCTTTTAATAACACCATGAGGTCCCCGGCGCCTCAGAAATGCCTTGCCGTGTGGGTGGTAGAGGTTTCCGGTTACTCCCTTCAAAAATTCGAGGCTCCGGCTCTAGGCAGCAGGTTTGAAACAGGGTTCTCCGGAGCTGACCCAACCTAGTCCCAAAGTGTTTTATTACTATTTATTATTATCTGGAAATAACACACGTTGGAAATATCCAAATTCCCAGGCGTAGGATAAACCCCTCCAGGCAGCCCCTCGCCCGGACGCGGACGCAAGCGCAACCTGGACGTGGAACGCAGCCGTGGGAGCAAGGGGCCGGGCAAGTCATTGGAGCCGTTGCTTGCGGGGGCGTCATTTGGGTGTGTTGTTTTGCCATGTTTGTATGTTTTTTTCAAAGGGAAACTAAGAGTAAACCACCCATTTTGAGGGTTCCCCCATTTTGAAACATACCCGCATTTAGTGAGTGGGTTCAAAATCGCCAGCCGACCAACACTATAGTTGGGAGAAACTGGGCTTTTCGGGAATCCCACGTTCTGCTGAGGACATCCCCTTTTCAGGCGACAAAATAGCCACAGAGATGGGAGAATACGTTGGCACTAGTCTCATGGAAAGGCTTGTTGCCCAGAACCAGGCTTTGGGCCTAGTGTGAAAGCTCAGCACGTCCCGACCGAGAAACCGAGTCTTAGAATTTGCCATGATGTCATGGAAAACCTGCGGGTGAGTAGAGAAGAGGGTGTCTTTTTCTATAGCGGTGGGACATTTTTTTGGTGACTCGCTTTTTGCGGTGTATCTCTTTCACATGCTGCCATATGCTGCTTTCCCGTGAAGTGAACAGTTCGAGGGATTCTCAAATTTACTTTGCATTGGGGATGGTGTCCCTTTAGAAGAGAGTTTAGAGGGATTCTTTGGGATGTCACTTTATTAGTCCCTGTTTGGGCTCAGCTAAACTCCGTTCTGTCATGTGAGCAATGCAAGCATTCAGGCCGCAACTACCATCGCATGTGTGCATGTCATGTATTGGTGTGACCGTTGGCGCCTAAGTTTGCCCTTGCTTGGTGGACTCTCACAAGAAATCTGGCCAGCCAGCTGCGTAGAAGCGCGCGCGCATGTGTGTGTGTGTGTGCCTTTTCCAAGGCAGGCAGATCAGGAAAGCCGCACCTTGGCAAACGCGCTTCAAGACGCGAGTTGGAGGGATGAGCCAACTGCAAACAACATGCATGGCTAATAAATCCATCTGGCATCTATACGTGAATATACCATGTGAACTCACGGAAGTGTACGTGTGAGTGCCACAGTGCGCACAAGTGCTTGGTTGAATTAGGGCCCCCTAGTTGCCCACCAGAATAGTTCTGCGTTGTGGGGGCCCCTTAGATTCTTACCCTATCAGTTGAGGGCTGCTCGATCACCCGGGGTTACAGCCCAGGAGTTCAGGTGCATCTTCAGTTCAGGGAGTGTTTGCTTTCCCCCATCTTGCCCGGAGCCGTTCCTAAGACTTTAAGAATTACCAAGCCCCAACAATACAAGTAGTAAGCACCTTGCTCTTTCGAGTTTTTGATTTTCTATCATGCATTCCTTGTCCCGGGCCGTGGGGGCTTTGCTCAGAAGCTCGTTGTTGAAAGACGGTGGTACGGTGGTGCAGCTCGTATCTTGCCAATCTTACGCTGTCGGCTTCGCCGATATTTTTGTTTGGGGGGGGGAACGAGCTTGCCAGAAAGCAAATCCTTAGGGAGTCCTGATTTCAGGTTGACTTGCCAAAGTCGGTTCAGGCATGCGCCCCTATCCCATCCGTTGAACAAAAGTGAAAACGTTTGCAGCCCCTTCCGCGAAGCCGCAAGGCTCAGAAGATTTTGGGAATCTTTTGGGGATCTGTTCCAAATCCTTGGACTTTGGGTACCCCAAGCTGACGGAAGTTTGAGGAATTCGGCTTGGGGCCTCATGGCAAGCGCTTGGAAGGTTATGCCCTGGCTCCGACCATGTTCGTTTCAGGAGTTTTTCGGGTTGCATGTCCCTTTGGAAGGATCACACATGGCAGTTGGCCATTCAAGTTGGTGTGAACCGGAGTGCACCTAGGTTGGCCAATGTGGCCGAAAATTTGCCAACCGACCTAGTGGCGGGGTGCTTTTGCCAACCTCTCTGGCGGCAAGGTGAGGTGGTAGCCATCCGCGAGAAAGAGGAGGCGATGGGGTTGAGATCGAGAGGATCCCAAGCCAAGCTTGAAGCTCTACTGCTGTTGGGTTGGATCCTTAGACTTGAACTTTTTGGGAAATCAAGTTGGGTTTTCCGCATTAAACCCACAAAAAAGGTTGTTCACTTTTTGCAGAGGGGTCGTTGCAGCAACCAGCTGAAATCATCGCGCATGAAGTGCTCCTGTGTCCGCAACAGCTGCCCCACCAACTCTCTTTGTCGCAATGTGCCACCAGAATTTGGTGAGCCACAATCAAAACCCGGGTAGATGAAGGTTAGTAAGGGGGCAGTCCCAGCCAGATAGCTGCGGCCGCCTTCTGAATTCTTTACGTGGTTCTGTGTAGACCATTTTAATACCGAGTTTTGATTGTGAGTCAGGTACCTTCGAAGCATTCTGCAGCGTTGCAACGATTCCATCACCTGGATTTTGCACTTCCCTTGCAAGAATCCTTCGCGCGGCACGGCGTGTTTTCTCCAGGTGTTGAGGCGCGCGATCAATTCGGGCAAGTGATGTCCGAGCCCCGCATGCCGCCTCCGGCCTTTACGGGGGAGGGGTCATCCACTTCCAATGGTCGGCCACCCCAATCCCGTCACCTGTCACACGCCAAAGCCGTCACCGTTGGGCTGGCCAGAAAGAAACTGCGTTCGAACAGCTCAGCCAGGGTTTGAGCAAGCATAGGAGTCTGCAGCAGAGGTTTTTCTAGCACAGGTATCACAGGCTGCGCGTGAGCTTAAGATGTGCAAGCAACCCAAGCTCAGGCAGTATACCATCACCTCCTTAATTTCAGCGCATAACTTGAGGTTGGTTGCCGGTAGAAACAGGTGAAGCCCGGAATATCACAGATATCGCAATGCTCCAACAGCCAAATCAACTGTTTGATCTGGCCGAAATCCAAGTTTAAACCCTGAGTGTCAAACCTAGTGTCCTTCCAAAACGGTCGGTTTCTTTCAGTGCCATTTCAAAGCCGCCCCCCCAAAGAGTCAAACTGAAGCCATGAGAGGTTCCTGAGTTCAGTACGCACAAAGGTTCTTGTTGCAAGACCTGATTCCAATCATTTAGGGCCTGTTGGCAACTGAGCTTTCTTTTGCTCGTGATTCCATGTGTGTGTGTCTCGTTTTGCGTTCAAGGGACATGACTCACTTACAGGGCTTTTTGTTTCTTGGAACCCAACGCAAATTCGCTCGGATCCGGGGCGCGTCGCGTTTTTGTTTGTCGCCAGGCGGAGCGGCGTGCCAAGCGCATCTCGGGGCGCCTGCAGGGCAAGGCGAGCCCGGTCAAGGGCCAGCCGGCCACTCGGTTCAGTGGCACCGGGCCAGCCGGCCGCTGCTCAGTTGCCGGGGGTGGAGAGAAGTCTGCACAACTAGGTCCCCCAGCCAGGTGCCCTTTCTCACCCCTTTTTGGTTGGGAGGGTTCCCCTAAAATAGACTACAGAAAAAAGCTGCTAACCTCTCTACTGGAGGACCTAAGGTCCGCCATTCGACCCCCGGCAAATCAGTGGTCTTATTGGCCGTGCCCAATGGACCGCTCCGAGCCCGCTTCCATCAAGAGTCACGCGCGAGGTGGTTTGCGTGTCACGAATTCATGCACAGGGCCACGTATCGTGCCTGCTTCCATTTCCATGACTCTCATACTCTCAAATTTATTCTTAACTTCATCACGCATAGTCTTAGCTTCTTTCTAAAAATAAATGAATAATGCGCCTTTCGCAAGCAGTTCTAAGAGACAGCGAAGCTCAACTAGTGCCAGTACCACGGAAGTTGCTTCTAAAGTTCCTTTGCTTACCGTCACCATGACTATGGCATAGTTGCTAGGGTTGGTTGCCAAATTCGTCCATTTGTCTAAGCAGCCAGCAGTTGTTTGTCCCGGGAAACCGATTTTGGAGGCTTCCCAGCGCCTCAAGTTTGTGCACGTCAGGTTTTACGTGATTGGTTTCCCCTGGTTATACTATCATGGTGAATGGAAGCGCTGGGAGGGTGTTCGTTCAACTCGGTCCTTTTATTGATTTGTGGTGTTTTTGCGGGTGCGTATTGTTTGGAATTGGGAACCGGTGAACCACCAAAGCGGCGCCCTGTTGTCCTCTTCGTTTTGAGTTGATGCTGCTTTCCCTTTTACAGATGAATGGTTTTCTGTTTGCTCCTCGTTTGTTTAACACGTTTTCCCCAGAAATGCCCCAAAACGAATGTCCAGATGTTTCATGTTGTCCTTCTTGCTAAATGTTGTTTGTTTCTTCCGGAAATGCCCTTGTTCCAGATTCACTTGTTGAACAAGTTTCCCTTGGAAGTGCACCAAAAAGGGCGGCATCTGAAAGGGGCGGGGACGAAGCGAGACGGAACTGAAACGCAGCCCTCAAAAGGACATCCTTCAATTGGTTGGTTTCGCAGTCTTTGAAACAAGACGTAATTATCTTGGTGGCTCCCAGCCATCCGGTTCCTTAGCTTTTTAGGCTTTTAGGGTTTAGTTGTAGTTTCCGTTTAACCCACTGAAAGTTTAACTTTTAGCAGGGGATCTGAGGGCAGCCAAGACAGGTTGTTTTCTTTTGTTTGCTTTTTGTCCGGTAAATGTGCCCAAAGAGGAGGGCGTGCGTAGCACATGACAACCGCAGCAACAAGTGCTTTAAACACGGGATGTTTGGCTAAACTTTCCCATGGAAAACCCAGGGTTTTTGGGTCCATATAATCTGAGATATCAAGGATTCGATTCCCTTCAAAGTGATACGGTCGTCATGTGTTTGACCCACGTACCACAAGGTGGATGTTCTAGAACCAGTAGACTTGCGATTGGAAAGGGAAGCTTTTCAACCTGGGTGCTCCTCAAACAAAAAGGAATCCGTCCCTTGAAATGGTTAGTTTCCGGTTTGACCCAAAAGGGCTGCGCCACCAGCCCGGCCCCCAAAACAAACTTATGTCCAAAGAAGTGAGGTGGTTTGTTTTATCTATAGCCTTCCAACGCCCCCTTTGTGAGAGACTCCCATTTGCCAAAATCCGACCCCCCAAAAATGTGGTTTTCCTTTTGGTTTTCTTGTTGGTTTTCCTTTTGGTTTTCTTTTTGGTTTCCCTTTCAAGCCAGCCCTCACAAAAAAGCCACGTCCATTCGCCTTGGCCACACCTTGCTCACCTTCTAGCCGCGCGATCCGAGGAGCAGCCGGACAACTCCGCAGTGAAGGCGGCGCTGGCGTTGGCTGCCGCACTGCTTCTTGCCTCCGCCCTGCGTGGAGGCTGGGGGTGCCGGAGGCCGTTTGGCATCGAAAGGAAGAGCCAAGTGGAATCCACACATCTCACTTGACTGCTATTGGGTTGGATCTTCAGACTTTGGGAAAATCTAGTTGGGTTTTCCACTAAACCACCAAAAAGTGAAGCTTTGTGCAGGGGGGTCGTTGCAGCAACCAAGTTCAGGCCACACTATTTTGAGCAACACCCGAAGTGACCAATTTTTGTGCGAAGCTGCCCTTTGCGTGGTAGTTCCCGAACCCTTTTTGGCATCCCTTTTAAAGGCAAGCTCCCGCGGCAGGGTGACAACCAGATAAAAGTCGATGGCAGCTTTGTGGTGGCTCAGTACTTTTTTTCATAGTATCAAGGGAAGCCAAACAAATACACAGTTTGTCGGGCCCCCCTTTTTACACATTCCACTCAACTTCAAATGGTTGTACTTGGGCAAGTGGGTTTGATAGGTGGATAGGAATGTCTCTCTGGGCTGATCCGAAGGACGAACCGGCATCTGTTTGCAAAACGGAGAAGGGTATCCATGTGTGAGCTCCCCATGCACTGGAGCCAGGCGATCCTGGTATGCCCAGGGACGCGCTCCTTGGCGAGAGTTTGTGCTGGACTCTTTTGCACATGAGGGCTTCTCAAAATCACCTTTGGGACCCGGTGTCTTGTTGAGCCACCATGGAGAGGGTGATTGTGAGGATGCTTCCAGTTGCTTAAGAATCTTGTATTTTTCCCTGTTGGTTTTAAAGGGAATCTATGACTCCTGAACATAATTTTCATTTCATCCCAGGGGGCTTAGCAAATGGAAGGATGTCTTACTAGCATGGACCCAGTTTGCGGCGGGTGCTTTCATCTCAAATTTGGGGAGTATAGGTGTCAAGAACTTGGTCAGCTCGCGTTCACAGGCGCCGGGCCTAAAAAAAAGGGCCCTCGCTTTCCCTGCGCCAGTGGAAGTCGCAGTTCAAGCGTGCGACCACTAGAAGTTCCTTCAGAAGGGCAATGCGAAGAATAATAAAAACAAACGATGAAAAAGAACTAGACCCTGGGCGCAAACTCGCAGAACTGTTTGGAGGCCCGCCTTGCCTTTGGCCGCAACAAAGTTGTGCCCAATTTTCAGCTGGCCATGCGCCTTCGGCCTCCTTCGCTTCGCGCGCGGAAAGCTGCCGATGCGGATCCAAGGTCTCGCACAGTTTCAGGCGAACTTCGTGCCAGTGTTCCTCCCATATTTAAACGCTTCGCACGTCATTCACAAACTCAGCGGCCGGACAGCTCACGGAAGCAAGAAGAACTGCGTGGGGAAGATCTCACTCACAGACAAGTGTCTTCCAAGCCGGCCGCCACCTGCAGCACAATGACATGCGTAAGAGCCATGCTGCGTCAACTGCGGTGAGCATTGTACGAATTGACGTTACACAACGGGTCGCCGCGTCCGTAACGACCCATTTGCACTTTGTACTTTGTGGTCTGCAACAGCATGCTCTGTCTTCTGGAGTTTGCAACAAGCCATGTTCTGCATTCCGCATTCTCAACAACACATCTTATGTGTTCGGTGTTCTGCAAGCTTTAGAGCGCCTTTGCATGCTTTTGCGACGGAAAGAACAATACCACGTGACGAGCTGGGCAACTTATTCAACCCATTGAACTCGTGACGCTTTCTCAATCGTTGGCTCACAGCCGGCTTTAGCCCATCCACTTGCTGCGATTCGCCAAGCTTTTGACCTGTTGGTGCTCCCGTCACAGTCAGACTTGTTGTTTCCGCAAAGGCTAAAGCTTTTGCTGAGGCCGTTGGGTAAGTTGAGTGCTTGAACCTTGCTTTTGGAATCTGCTGGTACAGCTTCCTTTTCGGAGTATGACGAGGATTTGTCATGGTTTGCAGAGGTCAGGAGATGCCTCAGGCTTCCATTTCAGGGTAAGCAGGCATCCATTTTTTCTGACCCCTTGTGTGGAAATACACTACCCCTGGGTTTAAGGTCTACTTTGGGCTCGTCAAAAGCAGAAGCCTGGTTGTAAAACACTCCGCTGAGCCATTTGGGAGTTGCAAGAGACCCGAGCAAGGGCCGCAAGGCGATTCCAGGGGCGCCAGAATGCCTCACTTTCTTGGGAGCCTGGGTGATGCTAGGGATTCAGAGGTACATCTCATATCCTGGGAGTTTGGAGGGATTTCACATGCTCAGCAAGGGATCAACAAACGGGCCAAGTGCTGACTGTTGCTTACATAGGTTGTTTAAGCCACAGCGCTTCAAGCATTAAGCATGAATCACTTGTTTAGCCTTCCGAGATACTTGCCAATTGCGGGCTTCGTGGTGAGTCACGGTCCTTCTGAGGTACTACATCTCTTCCAGCAGCTACGTGATCCAGAGCACGCGCGGCGGGGATGGCGAGGTGCGCACCAAGGTGGACGAGAATAGCGGCACCTGGACCAACATCCCTGGCCTAGGTGCTCGACGGGGTGGGATCTGAGGTTCAGCCAGCTGAGTGGCATACCTAGGTCCCCCGGCTAGGTGCCCTTTGACCAACTTTATTGGGGTAGGGTTCCCCGACTAAAATAGACTACAGAAAAAGGGTACCCTTATTCTATCCTGTCTACTGGAGAACCTAGATACAATATGGGCAGACACTTGTTCTTTTCCGTGTACCCCAGATCTGGGCCAAGAAGCTTAAACCCTATGGCTATGACTCGTGGATGTTTACGTGATCGCGTCTTGTAATCGGGATCTCTTGGTAAGCTTCAAGCAGTCACCTTGGGCAAAACTTGCCAGAGATCAACCTTTGTTGTTGTTTGGTTTGAACAAACGAAAATAATGCGTGTTTTTTTGGTTTCAATTGAAACCCAACGAATCAACTGGCACTTCCTTGTTTCAGGCCCCTTTTTCCTCATGCTTTGAGTTAAGACCATTTTGGTGCTAAATACAACGTTCAGACTAAAGGATCTTTGAATTGTGTTGTTAGCTGCACGAAGAGTTCCAACCAAAAACGATGAAACTTCCCGAGAAGACTTGCGGGCACGGCGAAATCAAGAAAGGCAGGAGGGATCCAGACGAGCTTGGAGGTGTGTTTTCCAGATATGAAGCAAGGAATGGAAGCCCCGACTTAATGAAACTGCGGCAGATTGGTACGGGGTGTCCCATAGGGGGGTAAGCTTTCGCTTGGGGAAACACTCCCTACTCCACCAGGTGGCTTAGTCCATCGACATGTGGGAACAAGAGGACTACACTTCATGGCTCGATGGTTTGTTTGCACCGATTCGGGGGTCCTCCAAGCACAGTGAGGAGGGTGTGTCTTTTGTTGGGTCTCCATTTTGTTGCTTTTTGGAAGCCAAAAGGAGCCCACCCATGTTTTTTTGGTGCATTTTGCTTGGATGATAGGACTTTAACTTTTTGCCAACTAATGGGTTTCCGTATTAAACCACTAAAAGTTATTCACTTTTAGCAAGCAGAAAGCAACCGAGTTTGGGGCTCCCGTTTCAGACATTTGCTCATTTGCCCATAGAGCTTAAACCCCGGGAATCGCCTGTGCGTGCAGGCCAACGCAATGAGGCGGAGAGCAACCAGCGCTTGAGAAGGGCCGAGGCAGAGAGTCTGACACTGTGTTGGCCTTGGTTTGATTCCCCGACCTGTTTTGACTGAGAGGGACCTTGAGGGCTCCAATCTTACCACCAGGTCACTCACTAATTTCGCTCATCCAGGCCTCCCCATGGTTGTTGTTGGGCAACATTTTACATTTTTGCTTAATTTGGTTTAGTGGTTGAAATCCCCACTTAACTGCTAAAGTTTAAATTTTGCTTCCTTCCAACGTCAGCCAAGTCAGTGACAGGGGCCTTAGGGGGCTCTCCGATCTTAGCACCCGGGCACTCACTAATTTCAGTCATCCATGTCCATTACAGGACTGGCGTATTGCGACTGATGTCCACAGATACAAAGTACAAACAAAAAAAAAACAGTGACTGGCACATGGTCTGAGTGCGCCGAAATCCCAGTGAGCGCCCGACAGGCGCAGCTGGAAAGGAGTATGCAGCAGATGAACCAGGATCCGTTTGGTCGGCGTGTCTTTTCTTGAACAAGTCTTTGGATTAATCAGGGCTCCTTAAAATATTGATAGAGTTTGCCCATTTGAATCATGTTTTTGCCACCAAAATAAAGGGAAACCACAACTTACAAGGCAATGTTCAGGTGTATAATGTAAGGATCCCTGTTAGTGCTTGAGGGAATTCAAACAGAGCCACATGGGCATGTCTTTTGTTGAGGAAAACCGCTTTCAGCTTACAAGGAAACCAGGAGGAAACTTGAGAACAATCCCTCTTTTTGGGGGGTCCACCTATGCTAACACATACCCAAATTAGGTCCCCCAGTAGTGCGCTGTTTACCCTTTTGGGGGGAGGGTTCCCCTACGTACTAAAATAGACTACAGAACAAAAAGTACCCTTATTCTAACCTCTCTACTGGAGGACCTAGCAAAAGATTTGCCCCAGAGCCACAGGACATGGACCTCATGTTCAGCCAGCCGTTCTTCGGACCGCCCATGCTTGGCCTGCCGGGACCTGAAAGGGTTTAGAACCAGATCGGTTCAAAGAGGTGCCAGCCACACGACTGGGGGTTTGTCGTTTTTTTGGAGGGTACCCCTTTTCATGGTTGCTGTTGGGAAGCATTTTACATTTTAGCTCATTGTGGTTTAGTGGTTGAAATCTCCACTCAACTGCTAATTTTTAAGTTTTTTTTCTCCCCTTCCAACGTCAACCAAGTTTTTGCGGTTGGGTTCCAAGAAAAACCGAAAGGAACCCAGCCATTGTTTGAAGCCCCTAGACCAACTTTGCTCAAAACCGATTTGGGTAGATGATGGTTGGTAAGGGACGGCCCCAACCATAAATAGCTGCGGATATCAGCCTTCTTAATTCCTTACATGGTTCTGGGTAGACCATTTTAGTACCGTGTTTTGATTGTGACTCACTTTTGCACTGCAGGGGCATGTTGCGGCATGTCGCCACTAGGATCACGCTGGGCTGGACATGAGGTCTTTACGCATAGTCTATTGTTCACATGGGAGGGGCATGGGGGCAACTCACGATATTGCCCACAAACCCAGAAATGTCCCATGTCCTCCTGGCACCAGCTCTTTGGAGCATTTTGCCAAGGGATGTTAGGACTGAACAACTTTTTGCCAACGAATGGGTTTGCCGTATTAAACCACTAAAAGTTATTCACTTTTAGCAGGGGCTCGCAGATTTCGCAACCGAGAGTAGTTGTGACCATGGCTCAACTGCAATTTGCCTCTCTTTGATCCTCTCAGGTACGGGTTCTGAGGCCGAAGTAGATCTTTGAGTCCTGACCAGGAGCTGGACCTTGGTGACCCTCCCATGCCGGGCCAAAGCAAATGATGTGGACCTCCCAAATTTGCGACCTCAGCCCTGGCGAACTCTTTTGGGGGTTGGAAATCCTTTTGTTTAGGTTGGTGACGAATGGGGTCACTGGGCTGGTCGGCTCTTGCACGTGTTTTGGCCTTGAATTCAAGCGTTTGCCCGGCAGTCCGAGCTCCGCCCCGGCATTTGGTCTCTCACTTGTCCTGACAGTCCTAGACACCGAGCGGCGTGGGTACAGACTCTGTACAGGAGAAAAGGTGCTGCGCAGATGCCGGCAGTTCATTTCAGCGCTCGAATCACCCGGCGACAACTTAAATGGGTTGTTCTACATCCTGCTTTCCTTTCTGGCGTGCAATACAAATCTTTGCAAGCGCGTCGCTAGAGCAAAAAGTCACTCGAACATAAACTACCAACAAAAGATGCCCATTTTCTTCCCCTCATAGCTCTGGGTTCCGGTTAATAGCTTACCCAAACACGGTACTCGGTTTTCTATGAACATGGACTCTGGGAGAAGGTACAAACCTTTGGTGAAAGAGCACCTGTTCCCACACTCCCCCTGACTCAAGGTCCATGAGCCCAAAGCTGCGGGTTTCTGGAGGGGCAGTTGCTCTCTACGTCCCCTGACGCAACGCGACATCGCGACATTTCCGACATATTTTCAACGGGAGTGTTCGTGGCCACACCCACCTGTTTTGGGAAAAAGACAGAGGGTGTCCCCCTTGAAGCGGTGGTGGACTTTTTTTGGATTTGGAATACCAAGCTTGTAACAAGTTTTTGAGGTGAATAGGATTTCTGCCGTGGGATTATCCGGCTCTGCCAAACTTGTGCACAGGCGAATATGGCGAAATGAACCGAATGAAGCTTCCCGCTTCCGAGGAACAAGCGGACCTCCTCTTTTAACCGGGCTTACAGTTTTGATAGGGCTCACGACAGCCAGAAACCAGGGGTGACTTCGCTGACTTCTATCTATCTGGCTGTAACATAGCCCATAAATCTATCACAAGGAAGCCCAAAAATACAAATGGGACATGTTTTGCTATTCCCCGACTCTCAGTGGGGCCAGTATTCATTGGGGCTACCCGTCGAAGGACTATGCCGCCGCCACCAACTGCCTGCTAGAGGGGCTGCTTGAGCGGGAGCTGTCCGGTTTGGGAGGGATTCCTCACTCAGTGCCTCAGTTTCCGGACTTCAGTCACTTTTTGGAAGGCCAGTTCAGTGGTAAACAAACAGTTCGACCTTTCTTTGGCCAATCCTCTCAGGAAGTGAGTCGTTCAAAGGGTTGCTCCGAGCATCAAGACAATGATCAAACCACCTTTGGGTAGAGAGTTGCTGGATGGTTTCCTTTTTTTTCCATTTAGCCACCAAGTTTCTACCCGTGCTGCGTGAGGCGGTTAGCAGGAACGCCATCCAGAGCTTATGCGTATCCTCATTATTTGATCCCCAAAAGTTGTTCTCAAAGTTCAAACAGGGTTGCTTGGAGCCGCCAATGACCAAGTCACAAGGGCAGAACATCGACTTTGTTTCCAGTGGTTTTCTTTACTGGTCCGGTCACCATGCTAGTTCTCTACCCTTAGATTTTTGGAGCAGCCCTGAACAAGAAGTCCTTCAAAGTAAAAGGAGGGCGTCATGTCTTCACGGGGCTCCAGGATTTGGCTTGCGTTTCCTAACCGCGGGTGTCTCTTTTTCCAAGGCGCGGTTACCTTGGATTCCCTTGACTGGCCGGCCGAAAAGACATTGGCCGCCTGTCTTGACAAGCGCTCAACTGGAAAAGGATGGTCGCGCAATGTGGCTATGAGTCAAAACCAATTGTACCATTTTGGGGTAGGTGCACCACCCATTTTAGAACCGATTTTAGTGGGGATTGACCCATGGCCATGTCTCGCTTCACAGGCGAGCATGGAAATTAATTCCTGTTGCCTTGGGGTAGCTCCGCTTGGCAAACTGTGGATGCTTGCGACGTCCACTTCGCACCGCCGAAGAAACCCTGCTGGTTTATGATGATTCCCTGGTAGATACCAACGAACAATGGTTTCAACCATGGTTTCAAAGTGGTGCGACATGGCTTTCGTCCATCCGCAGTATGCCCAAGGATGGCAGGGTATTCTACCATTTTCCTGGGTCGCCGACCCTGCTGGCCGTAGACTCTGCTGCGTTGCCTTGTGTACCCCTCATTTGGCGGTTCAAGCCGAGCAACCCAATTTTTTTGGACCCGGAGCGGTGGGTTTCAACGCATCGCCTTTTGGAAAGGCCAGTTTGAGGAACAAGTCTCCTCCAACTCTACTGCTATTGGGTTGGATCTTTAGACCTTAACTTTTTGGATTCCCCATCATATTTCCGCTCAGAAAAAAGTTAAACTTTTTGCTGGAGGATCTACAGCACCCAAGCCAAGTGAGGTGTTTGAAGGCAAACTTCAGAGAACCAGGTGGACATGTTGGGTGTTCAGGACCTGACGTACTCGAACGCTTGTCGCAACCCTCTCGTGTCTTGATTCAACGCATCTGAACAAATGCCACATGCGGCTTACCTTCGGGCGGTTGTGTTTGGTTCCCATTTTCTCTGGTCAAAAAGCAGATTCAGATGAAACAAGTGTTCCCAAAGGAAAGGCTACAACACACTCCCATCAAAGGTGATGCCCTACACCACTGCAATATCCGGAATCCATCAAAAAAGTGCAGCTGGTTCTTCAGGGCTTCTTCAACTCTTCACCATGTCTTTTGGAACAACCCAAGCCTCTGACACATCGGCAGAACAGTCGCCTGAGGTCTCTTGGCTCTAAGTTCCTAAGGCTTAATTCCCGATTCTCTTCAGCCATCTTCAGAACCCCCCCCCCCCGGAAGAATCCCTGCACACAATGGGGATCGTGCAGCAAGACTGAGGCGTTTTTCAAAGTCGATGTCGCATGTCTGAACAGAGGTCCAAGAACCCTCCAACATACTTTTGGAGCTGACCGGAACCTGCACGAACTCTCAAAAAGCATGGTGGAGGCTTGGAAGGAGCCGAACTCCAATTTTGGCCGCGCCCAGCCGAATTTGTTCTTCCCAGCCCAGTCGGCTTAGCGGGTTTTTCCCCCTAACCACGAAGGGGACGGTTCGCGTCGCGCCAAGGCTCCGATACCGAGAGCCTTTGGATCTGCTGCAGTTCCTCCGCGGCGTGCTGGCGGAGGCGGGGCCAAAGGTCCAGGACCGGGTCGTGCTGAGGGGGTTGCAACCTAAGCAGGTTCATGTTGACCCAGAAAATTGATGGGATCCCCGGGTGAATTGGGGGAAAATGGTACCCTGCCATCCTTGGACATACTGTGGATGGTTGCGAAATCCATTTCGCACCGCCGAAGAAACCATGGTTGAATCCAGGGTTTGTTGGCATTTACCAGGGAATCATCATTCCAATGATTGTTGGGTGGTGCAGGAATTCGTCCATCCACAGTATCAACCCCAGGAAATTAATAGGGGATGTCCCTGGGTTTAGTGCAACCCAAGCAGGTTGACCCCATATTAATCACCCCCAGGTTATTAGGAAAATGCTTCTCCCCGGGTGAACAACCTAAGCAGGTGAAGTGTTGACCAACCCCTGAAAGTTCATAGGGTGAATTGGGGGGAATCAGACCACTTTTGGAGGGGAACACCCCCTGCTAAGCAGGTTGGCCCCATATTAATCAACCCCATATTAAACTAATAGCGGGGTGCTTCTTGCCGTGTGAAATGTGGGGAACCAGCCCACTTTTGGAGGGGAGCAAACCCCAAATACACTGTGCCTAAAAAGGCTGGTGTTGCTTGGATGTCCTTTTGTAAGAACAATATGATGTCTATGTCTCACTCAAGGGGGCCCTCGGAAAAGAAGGGGATGGGGTTGCTGGGATTTCCCTTTGTAAAAACAACCCAAAAGGGTCTTGGCAAAAAAACTATATATATTTGGACTCTGTAAATTGTTTCCACCATGGCGCGACCTTTTGGGGGAGTCCTCGTGAAGGTATGCCAAACTGGTCCAAATTGGGGTCAAAGGACCAAGGTGGTTTGCATGCTTCAAGCTGCAGGGGACCAACCCAAAATCGGGGTCACATTTTCTCAACTGCTAGAGGACATACTCACTTTCCAGTTTCTGGACTTTGAACGCTCTGATGATTTCAGTGGTAACGACCAATTCTGAGTTTTTGTCTGACCAATCAGTTCAGGGATGCATATCTTAAGCCCTTCCCCCACCCACTAGTGAGTTTTCGCACAGTTGCTCCAACGTTTTTTGGTTGGGAGGGTTCCCCTAGTAAAATAGACTACAGAAAAAGGTTGGTACCCATATTGTGGACGCCCAAACTGGAAAACTTGGGTTGGATCAACCGCCCCTAGAACAGGTCGCATGCGATGCTTGAAGCCAACCAGGTCATCAAAAGTGAAGAGACTGCCGCTGAAGCTGCGAAGGCGCCAGCTTGCCAGCTTGTGCTCGCTGAATGCATGCCGGGCACGATCCCATATGCGTTAGTGAAAAAGGATGTGGACCCCCAAAATGGTTGGTGTGCTCGGTACCTGTCAACAAAAAGGAGATGTGGACCCCCAAAATGGTTGGTGTGCTTTTGGAATCCCTTCAAAGCAACCTGAAAAGGGTACCTGTCAACAAAAAGTACAAGTGGACCCCCAAAATGGTTGGTGTGCTTTTGGTTTCCCTTCAAAGCAACCTGAAAAGGCGCCCTCCAAAGAACCGCAGGGAAAGCTGACTCTTGAGAATTCATTTCACCCCATACTCTAAGAAACAACCCGGAAAACCAACAAGTTCCAGGGAGTTCGCTGGAGATGTTTCTGCTTGAAACCTAAGGGCCTCAAGGCGAGAGCGAGCACCGAGCAAGTGATGAGCATCCATCAGCCAGGGGCAGACAACTGCCTTAGGAGCCAAAATGGCGAAAGTTTAAGCCAGTTTGCTTGGACACACAAGGGCTTGGCCAAGTTTATGGTTTCACAAACAAAGATTTGCGCTTTACGGATATGCAACAACTCCTTCAAGACAAGTGGAATGGCGGCAAGGCACATCCTCACAAGTTCCTAGACCCCTAGAGGCAAGGTCTTAGAGTGGCGGAGCTATCTGAAGGCTACCCCAGTTGAGTAAGCATTCAAGTACCCACCTGTAGCCTAAGGCGCCATGGTTCCATGTGGAACGCAGCTAACCCCAGCCACCCCAGTTCTAGCCATGATGGGGCAATTCGCCCCAATACAACGGGTGTCCCAAGGTCCCCCTCCTTGTGGCCGAAAGGAGCCAGGCTTACAGTCTAACATAACTATCCCCAGTTACCCTGAGAAAACTGTGGGATCTTGGCAAGCCCCCCCCTCCATGCCCTCTTCAAATGAACAACCTGCTGCCAGGACAAGATCGTCCGTTGCTTAGAGATCAAGCAACGGCTTGAAACACAACAGCGAACCTAAGCACAGACACGACGCAAAGCGGTTTCCTCAGTCCCAAGGCTTGACCCAGCAAGTTGACCTCTAACTTGGTGACCACGTATCCCGTGGGCAGATCAGAAATCCGAGAAGCCAACCCGGAGCCCGGAGCCCTGGAGCCCGGAGGCTCGCTTTAAGTCGCCTTCCACCCCGAGACGTCAGGTTCCAGGGACGGGACCCTCGACCGACACCCACATCCCGTCAGGAGGCGCGGGCCCGACGAGGCGGCTTCAGTACCATGGAGGCGCGGCCGGGAATGAGGGAGGAGGGGCAGGGGGGGGAGTTGTTTTTTTTTGCTGGTGATTTTGTGGTTGGCTGTTTGTTGTGGTTTGGTTTTGTTTGTTGTGTTTTGTTTTCTTCTTTCCTGGTGGCCTTTGTTTCGTTTGGGTGCATGTTTCGGTTTTGGAGTCGGTGCTTTTGTCGTTTGTAGGGTGACATGGGCAATTGCTTCTAGGAGAGACGTGTTGTTCTTGCTGCAAGATCTGTTTGTGTTGTTTCTCATAGGGCTGGCGGCTGTCTTGTCTGTTTGTTTTTTGTTTGTTTGTTTGATTGTTTGTTTGTTTGTTTGTCGGTCTGTCTGTCTGTCTGTCTGTCTGTCTGTCTGTCTGTTTGTCTGTCTATCTGTCTGTCTGTCTGTCTGTCTGTCTGTCTGTCTGTCTGTCTGTCTGTGTTTGGCTGCTAAGTTGGTTATATCAATGGTTGCAAGGGCACCCTGGTTACAATGGTCAGCGCCTACGGAATTGCTAAGGTTAGACATAAGTATCATTCCCATTGGAATGCCTAACTCTGGCCAGTTTCCGAAAAGTCAGCATGTACATGGTTGTTGTTGGGAAACATTTTACATTTTGCTTCTTGTGGTTTAGTGATCGAAATCCCCACTGAACTGCTAAAATTTGAAAATTTGTGCTCCCCTTCCAACGTCAACCAAGAGTAGGTCAAATCAAAGAGCTAGCAGGAACTTTCATGGTGATCCGACTGGAAGCGAGTTTCCTTTGCGGGCTTATGTTTACCTCAGTTGTTCAAAAGCCGACCTTTTGACCTTTTGGTTTTCCTATTTTGGTCCATATTTAGTCATGGCCCCAAAAGATAAACCTTTTATGTTTGGGTCCTTTGGGCAACTGAGCTGCAGGTTGGGAAATGAGGGAACCCTGGCTTTTCTGCTAGAAATCAAGTAGTAATCAACAGCAACCAAGGAATCCAAGAGCAAGAATCAGAGACCGTGAAAGGGAAGTGGGCATCCTTTGTGTCAAATGAGCACCCCAATAAGTGGATCCAAACTACCCTAAACAGGCCACCTATGCAACAAGTCCTGACTAAGGGCATACTTCGTAGGGAATCATCTGTACTACTAATCCGCACAACTTGCTCACGTTCCCCAGCCCAGTTGCCCAGTGACATCACAGTACTCGAACTCCTATAGATCGAGATTCAAAAGTTCCAATCTTGGTTGACGTTGGAAGAGGAGCAACAAAATAAAGGTTAGCAGTTAAGTGGGGGTTTCGCACTAAACCACAAGCAAAAATGTAAAATGTTTCCCAACAACAACCATGCAATACACAGGGGCCGCATTTATTCTATTTGAACAGGGCCATCTGTTGTCCCAAAAGGACATCTATGACTTGTTGTAGTCATCTCGTCAAAGGGCAAAAGGACACCCGTTTTCAGGCTTGTCGCCGCTTACGTGTTTGCCACCTACCCAAAAGGTCAGATTTGCTGTTTGCGGGCAATATCCACTCAGACAAAGGGTGTTTGCGACCTAGATGAAGTAGATGAGGTTCTTTTCATGTAGAAACTGTTGAGGTTGGTGAGTTCTTATTACAGCTCAACGACAGATCTCAGAGACAACTAAGCAGGGACATGAGGGAAGCAGGGATATGGGAGGATTTTCCCGACAAGAACCTATGGTTCTAAGTTGCCCTCCCGTATCCCCGCTTCCTCCACATCCCCGCTAGTTGTTCCAAGACCCATGCCAATGGCAATGGCATCATGGGTTCAGCTCAAATGCTGGCACGATCTATCGGAGCACGCCTTCTTCACGATCTGCGGAAATGGCAAAGGGCATCACATCGAAGCTGCCTTGCATGATCGCATGTTCTCCAAGAGCACCGGCGACTCTTAGCTTTGTCGAAGTCTCAGCTCGGGCAGAAAGCCTTTGAGCCCTCCATTTCGTAATATTGCAATTGTTGCAGAAAGGTGACGAATTGTACCATGTCCCTTCTTGTGTGTGCGTGTTAAACTGTTAAGTCTCATTGGAGGCTTTGGAGAACACAGCAAGTTTTGGAGTGCATGGCCAAACCCGTGCGCTTGTTCGCCCAAACCCAACACCCGCCAAAGCTGTGGATCCTTTGCTATCCCTTGCAGGTTGGGGGGGCATACCGAACTCGTAGACCCTGAAGCAGGTGCACATTGAAAAAACTTCGCACATCATTCTGGGTGCCTGTTTTATGGGTAAAAGGGAAAGCCTCCATGGGTATTGCTAGCAAATTATGATTTACATCCGTTTAGTAGGGGTTCCCTTGTTGCCAGTGTGTGAATCATTCTAAATTGCAACTGGAGGATGGACGCTGTCCTTTTGGCTTCCGTTAAGACAAAAAATCGGGAGGACCCTCCCAGAAAAAGCACCGAGCGATTCAGGATGCAGATGTGCTGGAGAAGAAGCCAGAGGCGCCTAACGGTTTTGCGGCTTTCGGGGAATTACTTGATTTTAAAAGGACCCCCATCTTGGAGGTTCCTCGGGTTCTGAGAATCAGTCTGGAGGAGTGTTGTGAGGTACTGTGGATGGACAAAACCCACGAAGCACACCAGTTGGTACAGCAGGTGCTTTATCCCAGAGGCGTCCGCACTGGTGCAGGACTTTGTCCACAGTATCCCTACAGGATGTCAAAAGAGTACTAAACAGCACCAAAATGACCAACAGGAGCAACAGTGGCACTTTTTCAACCTGGAAGTTCTTTTGCCTGTTGTCTGGGACCCGTGCGAGCAGAGCAAGATTTCCAAAGCGTTGGTCCACGCTCTGCTCATGGCATTCGTTTGGCAGTCGTTCTTTCTTTGCAAGGAGCAGTCAGTGGTTTGCTCACCGCACGGCTTTGGGAAGAAATGGTTCTTTGTTTGTATTTGTTTGCAGGTGTTGCCCTTTCATCCCTCAAATAGCATGTTGTCTAAGGATTGTTTGGGCGGGATATAGACGGACCCCCCTGGTGTTACGGCTTTGTACGGACAGCCAAGGGTCAAGTACCCAATTGCTCAAAAGGAAATCCACAGCCGCCCGACACAAACTACTTTTGTTCTCTTAGGTTTGATGGTTCCTATTGTTTTTTGCAAACACCATGCGTACCCAGTACTCAGCGAACAGTTCAGTGTGTTGCAAGGGACAAAAGAATCGAGCCCCGAAAAGGAAGGTTACCATGGGAACCACCGATTGAATCCTTACAAATCCCTTCTTGACCCTTTTTCATGGTTATTGTTGGGAAGCATTTTACATTGGTTTAGCGGTTGAATCCCCGCTTGACTGCTAAAATGAAATTTGTTGCTCCCCTTCCAACGTCAACCAAGTTTTGTTTGAATCCTTACACATTTTTGTGTGAGCCCTTTTTGAGCCCTTGCAAAGCCCGAACGATCCTTCTACCGCCTGGTCAAAGCCACGTGCACCAACGCCAACGTGCGGCCGGGCAAGGCGCAGGCCGCCACCCGGCGCTGGCGCCGCACCATGCGCGCGGTCTTCAATGCGGAGGCGCGCGCAAGCGGGGCGCTTCGGGCGGGCGAAGGTGTGGGTGGCCTTTGCGGGGCGAGGGGACCGGGGCACCTCCGTCCATGGCTCATGCTACTGGGCTGGGTACCCCAACGTGTGGTTTGTGGGGGGAATAGCCCCCCAACCACCTTGTTTCAGGTTGAAATATTAGAATTCACCCAGACTCAGGGAGTTATGCGTATGGGGTTGCTTAAGGGGGGTGTATACGTGTTTTTGACAAATGCCACTGTTGGCTTGGCTGCAACGGAAGCTAGAGAGACATACACCAGTTTGGGGCCCTACTTTTGATTGTTGAGTGGGAAAACGAGAAGACCTCGCCAACAGACACCATGAGCTTTTTGGAAAGTGTTCAGGATTTGCGCATATGTCCTTCCTTTCGCGAACCAGAAGTGGGTTGGCTCAAAGTCTGCCCAACGGAACCCCCACCGCAGAACCCCCCCCCCTGCTCCCCCCCCCCCAAAAAAAAAGCAGTCAAACAACAAACTGGGAAGTTGGTCTCCCCGTATGCCGCCTGAAACAAAGGGGTCCCCCGTCCCCCACCTGGTCTTCTCACAAAACATGCGGCGCTCGCCGAGCGCCGCTCGAAGTCGCGAGCTCAGAGGCGGCCATGGCGATGCTCTCGGACTTGCAGAGCGCCTACAATCACCCGGACTTCGAGAGGCCGACGGGACCCGATGGGACCCGATGGGACCCATGGCGAAGAACGCATTGAACGCGACCTTTTCTTGGAACAAGTTACGGACAAATGGTTCAACAGGATTGAAAAGCAAGGTTGAAGACATCAAGAACTGAGACGTATCGATTGGTTTGGCCGGAAGTATCAGGATATTTGTTTAGAGGCCAGAGAAGATTGGCACTGCCAGCCCTCAGAAGCGTTTGAAAAGAGATGCAGAACGCATTTGTTATTCAACCCCAGCATGTGCATGGGGAGCGTTCTCAAAGTAATTCCCTGAGGTGCTTGGTTAGACTAAATGTAAATTGAGTTCATTGAATTGTATGCGTCCACAAAATCCAATGTCATCAAACGTCATTATTCTACAACTCTGGATCATCATCTACATATGGCTGTGGCTCAAAAATATGTACCAAAATAGCACCTTGGCATTGGAAGCAAAGACTAAGACCTGCGGTTTGCCCTGGCTTTTTCAAAGGAAGTTTAGTTAGACATATTCCGTAATATCAAACATGAGTCACAATCAAAACCCGGGTAGATGAAGGTTAGTAAGGGGCAGTCCCAGCCGGAAATAGTTGCGGCCGCCTTTGTAATTCTTTACATGGTTGTGGGTTCACCTTTTTTGTACCAGGTCTTGAGTCACAATCACATGCGAAGCACGCGAAGGCAAGCCCTGTTTTGTGCGGTCTCGCCACGGGGTCGGAAAGTTCCCCAATGGCACGGCCGCGGCAGGCGCAGCACTTTGGCAACCTGAGGTGCAGAAGTTGTGGCAGGCACAACACTTTCGCAAGGTCAGGTGATAGATAGATAGATAGATAGACAAATAGAGACATAGATAGACAGACAGATCAAATGGAAAGACAGAGAGGGAGAGGGAGCAAGGTCAAGTACAGATGTCGTGGCAGGCGCAACACTTTTGCAAGGAGAAGTACAGATTTCGTGGCAGGCGCAGCCCTTTCGCAAGGAAATAAAGAAAGATAGCAAGGGACGCTCCACCTGCCAACTCGCATGCGGCAGCCAACTCGACCAAAAAGGCGCGCGGGCATGGGGCAGGGATGTTTTGTTTCTCTTGCTATAGGCGCATTTCCTTTCTAGAACTTTCCGCCCGCCAGCTCTGCTGGAGCATACCTGGTACTCTTGAGCCATACCTTCATCGGTATGGGGTCAAATGAAACCATCAGGGGAACCACAGATTTCAGTCCATGTTTCCATTTACCAGGGTTCCATTTTCATTTTGGGCACCTTCTGACCCACGGCCATATATCTTCTTGGGTTTCTCCCGGTCACCACGTGGCTAGAAGGTCGGCCATGGGCCTCAACACGCGCTGGCGCCACTCCCCCAAGAAGTATGCGGAGAAGATGGCCCGGGGAGCTCAGGTCGAGCTCCGATTATGTTCGGGAAAGGCCCAAGCTCTTGGTCTCAGTTCTTGAGTTGCGTGGGGCTTCCCTCCAAAACCGCGCCAAAAAGGGTATGAGAAAAAGACAGGCCCATGTATCCAGTCAATGTTAGCTTAGTGGGACTTACTTCTTGAGGTCCTTGGTTTCTCTTCAAAAAGAAAATGAGTTTCCCTTCCTTTCAGTTTCCAACTTAGTTCCTTAGTTTGAATTCCTTATAAAGTTTAGTTTCCCTTCAAAGCCAACCAAAGAGGGCACCCTCGGAAAATCGAGGACACATTTGTCCAGCCAATGTTAATAGGACTTGGTGGGACTTACTTCCTGAGTTTCTTCTAGTTTCCCTTTAAAACCACAAAACGGCACCCATTGAAAAACAACCATGTATCCTTAGCCGTGTTGGTAGAACCAAGAGTCAACGTCGGTCATACTTAGTGGAATTGATTTTCGGAGTTTTGGACTTATTTTTGGGGAAGACCAATTAGTGGCAACCAACAAGTTTGCTTTGTTTTGGCCTATCCACTCAGGAAGGGTAGTGGAAAACAATAATTTGACTGAATCAACCTTTGGGACCATCTTACATCTTTGCCCTTGGCAAAAAATCATCGAAGTTGAAGGAGGCCCAATATGTGAATAAAGAACCAGCTAAAGGTGGCCCTTCAAGGGTGCAGGCCTGGTTTCGAAACTTGATCGTCCAACCATTCCTTTGGTAGGGGTAGTTGCCAGGTTGTGCAGCTTGATTTCTCTCTGGAGGGGGGTGTTTTTCCATGTTATTCTCCCGCAATATTCAGGTAACCCTCAGTTGGTTGTTTGTATTGGTGGCCTGGGGATGTGAACCCATTGTTCTTGTCGGTGGAAAGCACACCCTAGCAATAGCTCCCTTACTTGGGCCCAGATTACCTGCAGGGTCCTAAGGAGAACAACAGTGGCGAAAAAGTTCAAGCAAGGTGTTGGCCCATTCATTGGTAATGATTTGTTCTCCACTTTGTGGTTGTCCAAAAATCACCTTTTGGGCCAGGTTTGATTGAGCCTCCTTCGGTACTTGCAGCCCTGCATGTTTGTGGACATTGGATGCAGGAGTCTTGTCTGTGATAACCATGGCAGCCTGTTAAACATGACGATCCTTGAATATATTTTCTTAAATGTTTGGTCAGCACAAATCCCTATGCTCAGTTTTCCAAAGCACGCAGAAATACAAGGTTTCCCTTTTGGGGCCATGCCGATCTTGCCATGCGGAAAATCTAGGGCTGGGGTGCATGTCTTTGATGATGGAATCCAGGATTGATAAACCCCCTCTGATCAATAGAGAGACCATCCTTCACATTCCCTACTAATGCTCAGGGTTGATGAATCAGAGGTGGGCATGATATCTCCCTTGAAATATCACCCCGTCGGTCAGGTAAAATGGTCAGCATATAGGTTCCTGGGCATAGAAACAGAATGAGGTGTGTGTGCAGAGGGTAAAATCGCAGTTTTGGGCTTGTCAAGCAAATCTGTTTATCAGAGTAGCAACATGAGGTATTTGTGCAGGCGACATCGCAGTTTTGGGTTCGAAAAACTCCAATGATTATTCTACTAGACCCTGGGCCTGCCGAGAAAAAACAAGAAAAATGAGCAATTGGCATATAGAGGCGGGACTACAATGCTTACTGCATTGTAAATACTTGTATGTGTCATATGGGCGAGACTATTAGTCCAAACAAACCCCGGTTTCATATTGGTGTCCCTTGTTCAGACCTAAGAGCCCACGGCTGAGGCCCCGTTGGGGTTGTAATTGCACGGGACCTTGAAGGGAAACCAAAGGACTGACCAGTTCACGAGCGTAGCCTGTTTCGGATGTTACCCACATCCACATTCAACAGGTTGTTCCCCCTAAAGACTCGAACAAGGCCTTACTTAGTGTTGACTACCCCTCCCCATATCCCCCCCTGGAGGTCCACAATGACTATGATGGGTTGAGGTGCTTGTCATGTGAGCCACGTGCTCAAAACCCGGGTAAGTGAAGGTTAGTAAGGGACGATCCCAGCCATAAATAGCTTCGGCCGCCTTCTTAGTTCTTGAAGCATGGTTCTGGGATTACGACCATGTTAATACCGGGTTTTGATTATGACTCATGTACCTAAGGCAGATATTGAAGAGCTGTGCCTGCGGGAGGCGCGGGAGTCAGAGTGCATCATCCGGCTCGGCCAGGCTCCTGAATCAGATTTTCCATATGATTCTACACGTTTTTTTGACACCGTTTGAGCAACGGGTCGGCTTATTACATACCAGGGTTTGCTTTGTGATTGGTCGAATGTCCTTCGGATTTTGCAGGTTGGGTTTTGGTTTTGAATGCCCCTCGGGTTCTGGTGGCAACATTGTCGAGTATTCACATTTTGTCGTGTATTCACACATGACATTCAGTTTGTTTTGTGGACCTACCAGATCTCCAGCTTCTTAAAACAAGCTGGTGAGCATTTTCTGTACTCAACTCAACCTCCGACGGAGCTCAGCCAAGATTTTGGCATACTCGAACCGATCCAGGAGCGAACCTCTTCTTGTTGTGATACCTACCCACTTGCACAAGACTTCATGATGTTTGACTTGCAGAAGAAAAACGCGGTAGTAGCACTTGCTGGTGTGTAGGTTCGAATTCTTGGGGCGCCCTGGATTCGACGTGATCTAATGAATGTTGTTTGTGTTCCTTTGCAACCGAAGCAAAGGACCCATGGCCCATGCATCTCAAAGTATGCGAAGCAAAGGATCAATCCAAACAAAGTAAGGAAGCAAACGCGAACCCAAAGAAGATCAATCATTTGAAGTAGATTGCTTGGATTCAGTCTTTACAAGTGAGCTGGAGGGAAGGACACCTACCTTGCAGGATATGGGCCGGCCTGGCTGAGAAACGTGAGCAAGAGTCGATCGCCAAGTTTGGAAGGACGGAGCACCATATCCACTTCACGAACAACTAGCAGGGACCACACCCCATTTGTTTGGTTGTTTGTTTGGTTGTTTGTTGCAAGCTCTTGTGGCCTACTTGCGGCTCTTGTCACTGTTATCGGAACCGTGCGCCAGGCTTGGATTTTGTTGCAGCCCTTGCAAACAATCACGCAGCATTTGAACAGAGGAATCCCTGCAAAGGGGTCCCTTTTGCCCTTTGATTCGGGTTCCCTTGCCCATTTTGCGGCTTCGCTGTATGGGCGTGTCCATTTTTTAGGGGACCCGCTCAAACTGATAAAGATCCTTAAAGCCCAATGACAAGAAAGGGGGGACCCACAGCAAGGGTCGCCATTGTCACCACCGGAAAAAAGCGCCTGCCGCGCGGTCTCAGCATTTGCCTTTGGCTCAACTCGGCGGCTGGTGCCGTTGCTCCCCGACAAACTCGGCAGTCCTCTGTCCTGGCGCCCGGGCGTTTTTTGTTTTTTGTTTTGCCAGGGGGGCCTCAGGGGGGACTCATGGCTGTTGTTGGGAAACATCATACAGTTTTGCATTTTGTTTTGGGCATTTTGCTTGGATTTTAGGACTTTACCTTCTTGCCAACCAATGGGTTTTCCACGAAACCCACTAAAAGTTAAACTTTTTGCAGGGGAGCTGAAAGCAACCGAGTTTTCTCAGTCAAACTCGTGCCAGAGAAGGCAACGTGTACGCCAAGTGTCGCGGTCTTCTCGTGTTGAACTGTAGGCTTCTCGCCAAGCTACTGCATCGTCAAGTTCACAGGACAAAAGATGTGACACACTTACATGTGACACGCTCACTCATTTGATGTAGAATATGTTTTCTGTTCTCTACAACCAATCTAAGTCACTCTAAATCAATTTAAAGGAGACTAAAGCACTCAGAAAGACTCGAAATAGCTTTACATAACTTTGAGCCGCTCTTAGAACCTCTTGCTTGCTGCAACATGCAAAGCGTCGTTTGAGACCGCAGTTTTGGGCTTGGTTTGTTAGGAGACTACGCGGAAATCACATTTTGGGAGAGGGTTCCAATTTGGACACACGCCCATTCCTCAAGTCTCAAGCCCATACATCATGAGCGCACGAACATGGGTGCGCCTTGTGTGTTTGGGGAGCTGCAAAGGGAAGGTGAGCCACAATCAAAACCCGGGTAGATTAAGGTTAGTAAGGGTCAATCCCAACCATAAATAGCTGCAGCCGCCTTCTTAGTTCTTGAAGCATGGTTTTGTCGGATTACGACCATTTTAATACCGGGTTTGATTATGACTCATGTACGGACAACCCCCTCTTCACAAAATTTATGCTGTTCGATGTGTTCAGCGCTTTACACTGAGGCTTGGCTCGAGATGCCTCGCAAGCGCAGGACATGAGTCTGATCTCGATGCGTCGCTTGGGAGATGGTGGTGTTGTGTGTTTCGGCATGACCTGTGCCCGGGGAGCCCTTACTAGGTGGCTTGGTTTGGTGTTTTGGATTGGTGGTTTGTGGGCTTGAACTCAATGGGCCATCCAAACCACGAATCAGAGCGAAGCTGAGTTCAGGTGAGGTTGGGCAGGCGACCTTTTGTTGGGTCCCGACCAACGAGGAGAATCACTGTATACACCAAAGCCATTCAAGCCCGCGATGAGGCCTTAGGGCTTGCAGGTGAAAACTCCACCGATCAGAGGAATCTTAGTTTAGGTGTAGACTTTAGAAGAACGTGAACCTTAGTTTAGGTCTAGACTTTAGGTGTAGACTTTAGGTGTAACCTTTATATGTGTAGACTTTAGGTGTATACTGTAAATCTCAGTTTAAATGAACCTTTTCAGTGATCCCGTGCTTTGTTCATTTGCCCTCAGTTCATCGTTCCGTTTGCAGGACTCGCCTCGCCACTATGCCTGTGGTGCCCCAGGCGCAGAATTTGCTCCCGGACCCTTCAGTCGAAAAATTCGGCCGTGAACTCGAGACCTTTGTGTGTCTTCAAGCCAGGGGACTCCAAGAATTCCGGGTTTTCTTTTCTCTTGGCCCCCCAGCGCGCGACCTCTCACCCCTTTTTGGTTGGGAGGGTCCAGGGTTCCCCTACTAAAATAGACTAAACCGAAGAAGTTGGTACCAATTTATTCCAACCTCTCAAATCTGGTCGGCCCTCAGTTCTCCTTGCGCAATGTTCGCGCACCGGGTCCTGTTAGGTGAGCCACGTGACCATGGCCAATGAGGATGAGGAAGCTTGCGAGGGCTCGGGTAAAACGGACATGGCTGTGGCTCCAAACCGTTTTGGGATTCCATTTTGGGGATTGGGCGCACCACCCATTTTACAACCTTTTTTAGTTGGGATTGGGATGTTCACTGGGGGTGCATTTTGCCAAAGGATCTTAGGACTTTAGCTTTTTGCCAACCCATGGGTTTTCCGTAATAAACCACTAAGAGTTATTCATGTTTGGCAGGGGAGCAGAAAGCAACCGAGTGTGGTTGTATGGTGGCAGAATCCCTTTGAGCCTTGGGGGGGTTGGAGGGCAGAAAGTAAACCATCCTTGCATGCCAGACCTCTGACTTTGGTTGTGACTCTTGGTTGGAAAGCGTTTCGCGGCTTGCCAGCTAGGGATGGCGGTCGCCGGAAGGCGCGCTCCCGGAAGGCGCGCGTGGCCCAAGAAAAAAGAAGGCATGCTGTGGATGGAACTCCCGGAGATGGCGAATCCACTCACTTCCATTTGCTGAAATAAATATGTTTTATTTTCCCCTTTTGGTTTTAAAGGGAATCTATGACTACTGGATTTGGGTTGTTGTTTTTTTCCAGGGGGCTTAAGCAAATGGAAGCTCACAGGCAAAGGCGCGTTCAGGGATGTGGCCCCGATGTTCGGGGCTCCGGGTGAAACCCAAGGAGGGCGTTCTGTGGTCCCGAATGCAACACATCCTAATTCCAGGGCGCTTGAAACTGGAGCTGATGTTTTTGAATAGCCTTTTTGTGCAAGTGGCGGTGTGAAGGATTCGATCCATAGGTGTCCTTTTCGGCTGATTTGGTTGAACAATAGAGGGCCCTCTTAAACCCTGGTGGTTCAATCAACTACCAGTCCATCTATTTTCAACCAAAAAGGACACCTATGATTAGAACGTTTCTCCGAGCCCTGATCTGCAGGCTCAGATCTGGCAAAAGAAACCCAGGGAACGCCTTTTTGCCCGTGAGGAGCGGAACGTGCGGACGCAGGTCTTTGAGAAGACGAAGATGTGCCCGGCGGCCCCAGTATATGGAGGGGGGTTGCGCTTCAGAGGCGCTATCAAGACCCAGGCAGAATGTAGATAGAGAGACCAGCCTGGTTTTGTTCAGACCCCACTGCCGGTCCGAGGTTGTGACTGACGTCCCGATTTGTTTTTGTTTGGGGGTTGCAGCATCTTCGGTTGCGTTTTTCAATTGAGACTCGATTTTGGAGTAATGTTTTTGGAGGTTGTCACCGCGCGTGGGTGTTCACAAAAGAGGGGTTTGGTCTCCTTTGGGTTCCCTTTCGCAGCAGCCAAACACGGGCGCCAGGAGGTCTGGGGGGTAGGGGCCCCCGGGGCAATTTGCGTTTGAACCGCCAGCCCTGAACTCAAGAAATTTGCTGCGGGAAGGCAACTCGCCCACTACCCGCCAAAGAATCACGGGTTCTGGTTGGCTTCCGGTAGAGATGAAGGTTGGAGTGCCCTTGGGGGCCTCAATACATTGTGATACCACACTTGACCCTTGCACCTATGTGGGGCCCACCAACCATGAAGCGTGTCCTTTCAATGACCACAACTACTTGTAGGTAACTTGCAATTGTTTTCATGCTGTTTGTGCTCACGAAAAAAAAAAAAAAAAAAAAAAAAAAAAAAAAAAAAAAAAAAAAAAAAAAACACTGGGGGCAAAGCCAACTCGGGCCTTATGAAGAGCAACTCCTCGAATGTTGATGTGGTTGATCCGAGTTCAGAAGCCCTGGCATGGAGTCCATGGAACATAGAGCTCGTTTCGGGCGTGCGGCGATCAAGGCAATCCCATCTCTTTCACATCCCCTTGAGTTGGATGTTGGATACGAAAAAAGTGGAGTTGGGGGGATGGCCAACTTTCGCATCCCCCCGCCAAACCCCAAGAAGATAGAGCTTGTTTCGGGCTGGCAACACTGTGATATCAAGGGAATCCAATCCCTTTCAGGTGGAGCTGGGGATTGCCAACTTTGGCGCCCCCCCCCCCGCCCAACCCATCTCTAAACTCCGTGAGTGATTTTTTCTCCCCCCCCCCCTGGCTGATTTCCCCCGCCCCCCCTCAATCTTCTGTAAACCCCCTGAGTGATTTTTCCACCGCCACGTCCAAGCAGCCATCCCCGCCCGAGGCAAGTTCCACATCTTGGGCGCCTGTGCCAAGGGCGTGGCCTGCCGCTTTGCCCACGACCAGCCCGAGCCTGAGGGGTGAAAAGCGCATCTGTAGCTATTCTAATGGTACATTCCCCATTCTTTCCAGGGATCCTTCTTTCTAGAAAACCTCCGGAATCGCAAAAAAAAAACGGGTGGTTGATGAAAAGAACGATAGTTGAAAAGAATTGGGAATCAACCCCTGGAACTATGTTTCCATGCAGGTAGCGATGTTTCCATGTCTGGCTGTGGGTCAAAACCGTTTTGGTACCATTTTGGGGGTTGGTACACCACCCAATTTAGTCTATTTTAGTGGGGATTGGGATGTTCACCGGGGTACGGGATTTGTTACCCATGGCCATGTAGCGGCAGTGCTGAAGCCCACCGGTTGATTTCCTCAAACGGGAAGCACCTGGAACCCTGATCGTGTCGCGCTGATGTCGCAAGGTATGTCTCAAAATTGGCCTAAAATGGCGGGGCATTCCATAAAGGTCAAAAAGGGATGCAGTTGATTCCCTCCAAACATGCGAGCAGAGAGAGAAGACAAGCGCGACACATGGCACATTACAGGAGTTTCAATCTGGTCGCCTGCTTTGGTGTTTGGTTGGTTCTTTGGTTGTTCTTCGGAACAACCGTTGACTTTGTATGTTGTTTGAAGCTCACCCTCGCCTAGGCATCCCATGTTCAAGTCCCTGCCAACAAATCACAAGTCACGGAACAAGCTAAAACCAAGCGGACGGATCATGCTGGTTTTGCCGGAACTCTATTCGACAACCAGGATTGCTCTCCCAGAATCATGAAGGCCACGATCGATACAGCTGTCAAGTTGGGGCGGGTGGGTTGAACCCTTGAAGGTGTTGATGCATCGAGCCCTATGTGTTTGACTGGTTCTATAGGAAGACAGAAACTATCTGCCACCTAGTGGGGTGACGTTGTAGGACGGGGGCCAGCAGCTGCCAACAAAGGGACCAACGAAGCAGCCAGAGATTGCTTCTGGAGCGCTATGTGGGTGGTAAATAGCACATGCTCTTCAAATTCCCCTAAAGGAAACAAAGAACGGGATGGATATCTTTGAAATTTTCTAGACCCCCTAGTTTGGCGCCCAAGGGCCCCCAAGAAGGGGTGAGTTTCAGAACCTGACTTACACAGAATTGCTTACACCACACTGAAAGTAGATGGCACAACTCCCTTTGCGTGGCAAGGGGATGGCTAAACGAATGTACGAAAAAGCATGTACCATCTAGATTTCATCCAACTGATTTCCCCCTGGAAGTTGCACGGACTTGCGAGCCCTGAGGCTGGAGTTGCAGAACTTGCCAGACCTTGCCATGAGCTCGTGCTGTCAGTGCGAGCAGAGTTCTCATTGTGTTTAAGTCGAGTTGGTACCCATGTTGGGATGGTTTTGAAGGGAAAAGCCACTGGTATCTGGAGATCCCATATTTCTCCCTGCATCACAACCAAGAGGAAGCAACAAGAAGGAAGTTGCCCAACAGCAGGGTCGCTCCGCACCTGAAAATAACCAAACGACAAGGGCTGAACTTTGGTCTTTTGTCCTTTTGCTGTCCTTTTCTTCCATTTGCTTAAGAATGTTTTGTTTTTCCCCTGTTGGTTTTAACGGGAATCTATCACTACTGGACTTTTTTTTTTCCCAGGGTCTCCACCAAATGGAAGTTTTCCAAGGGCCGAGTTTCAAGCCTTGTAAGAGACAGAGTGAAGAGTGGTAGTTTTGAATCAGCGAAACGGGGGGAAGCGTCGAGGTGGAAACACTGGATGACTGTGGGTCTTGGGGTAGGAGAAATTGAGCACGGGCGGCGAATGGCGGCTACCCATTCACTCGCTCCCTTTTCGGCAACCATTCCCGTTTCCCCCCCAAAAAGGCTACCGACTCAAACAACGACGCATATCCGCAAAAGCTCGTGTTGGATTGCCTGTCAGACCACTCGAAGCTCGGTTCAAGCAGCAAGTTTCTGTTCCTGATTCCTTGCCCTAGTGGATCATTGTTTTGCCCAGTTCAATCCATGTGCCCTCTTCACAGCCTTAGGGTACCTGGTGTAGTAACATGACCTATTGGTTACCGCTTTTAAGGGACTGTCCGTTACATGGCTGTGGTTGTCAAAACCGTTTTGGGATCCCATGTTGGTTGGATTGGGTGAATTCACCACCCATTTTAGAACCTATTTTAGTGGTTGGATTGAATCGGATGTTCACTGGGGGTACCACATGGGTGTTACTTTTTGTCTCTAAGAGAGGCAACGAACTCAAGCCTCGGAACTTGAGCAGGGAGTCTTTTGACCTTGAGCTTCGAGCAGTGCGCTTCACGCGTTGGAAATATTTAGAGTTTGTGCCCCTGGGGTGGCTTACAAGTTGGAATTACTGGATGTTTTCTGGAGTGGTACCCTTTCAAGGGTTGACAAGGGCATCCTGGGAAATCATTCATTTCGGGTTCCTTATTTTGAGACGCAGCCATCCTGCTCTGTGGTTCGACCTTTTTGCAGATGTGCATTGTGTTTGCACAATGCCTTCCACATTTGGGTAGGGTTTTGTTTTCTTGGGCCACGAAAAAGGTGGAGGGGACCGACCCATATGCACGCCTCCATTTTCATCCCCCTTTCCCCAGAAGGCCGCATTTGTCCGCGGGGACGGAGTCTGCTGCCTTTTTTTCCGGTCTTGATAAGAAGCGAGCTTCCCTATTCTTGGCATTTGTTTTAGTTATTTGTTGCTTTTTCCAGTTGCTGGGAAGATATCATTGGTAAGCAACAGCTGTGTTTGTTCCGACCAGTCAGGGTGTCTTCAATCCAAGCCTCCGACATGAGCCAGTGCGTTCCAAAGCCCGACGGCCTTCCTTATTGAAGATAACCATGGGAACCACGCATTCAGCACTTAAAGGGAAATGTCCTCGTCGAGGTGTCGTTGGTTCCGTTTATGTTTTGTGGTCTTCCTATTTAGCACCATTCTCCCGGGCGTTACAGAATGGTTCTCCTGTCTTTGTTGCCCATTATATATAGGGAAATGAGTGTTCAAAGTTGTCCCCCAAATTGCCTGCTTTCCTTTTTGTTTCCCCTTTACCAGGGGACCGACCACCGTCCATTTTGAGAAGATGCGTCAAATAGGTCTGATAGCTCCATTGTCACTCCATGGAGTCACGTACCCTCCCACCCTTGTCACATGGAACCTGACCTTCGGGAAATGGCCCCTTTCAAAAGGTAAATGCTCCAAACCACCCTTTCTCACTTTCTCACGGGCTCATCCCGGCGTGGTGCTATTGCACGCGGCCGGCTGACGACTCTTTGAGTCACGATCTACGTTCTTCTCATCCACCGGAGCAGAGAGCTCGACGGTGGGGTCTGAATTCTGAGCAAAGCCACTGGGCCAGCTGGTGGCAAATAGCCGGCCCCTTGCGTTGTGCGGCGCAGCACTCCATGCGGGAGGTGCTGCCCAAGCCAAATCTCGACCGCCTCATGCCTGTTCTGAGGCCAAGGAACGCTGACACACTGGAGCCAGGCACAGAGAGTTTCACTTTCTGGCCGGGCAAAGGCAACCGTGTAGGAGATTCCTTGCTCGTCCCAAAGGGCGTTGAGGGCTGCTTTGAACCACTTGGTTCGTTGACGCAGCGTGCGTGGCACCAGGGTGGTGCCTTGGAGATTGGGCTCATGCCACAGTTTGCCATCACGTACCGGGCCTTGGAACCCGGTGGCCTGCTGGTAGGCAACGAGAAGCTGCATGTAAGATACCCATCTAATGGGCCCATCCTTCAAGCAATGTTTCCACCAAAGTGTCATGGTATCAATTACCCTCTGGCCGAGTCTACCATACGCCCGGTGCGGCGTCGGCAGCGGGTTACCCGGCACTACGAAAGCAACAACTGGTTGGGCCAATCTGGGCGGCCCTGGGGCTTGTTGACCCGGCTGGATTTGGAGAAACTTCATGGCAACTCTGACAAAATGAGCGTGCAGCTCAGCAATAACCAAGCGCTGGTGTTGCCTGGCTCCGGCACATGCACTACGGGCAAGGTGAAAGGCCTGGTCCCGATTGGCATTGGCCTGAACTGCTGCTTTGTCTGCGCAGGCGTTGTGATAGGCTGCCCATTCCTCGAGCGGTGAGGTATGGTCATTTTCACTGGTGTGTGCCGCAACTTTTGTAATTTTTATCCTAGCAAGTCCTAGCTTCTGGGCGGAGGCGGCTATGTCGGCCCACAGGTCACCGTCTCTTGCGTTGGCCCAACTGGGCTCGCTGCCGGCCAAAATGGCCTGCATTTTGCGGACGACGCCCAGGCAGTCAGACCAGATTTGAACCGGTCTGTGTGCCCGTATGGCCACTTCCAGGGCCTGCTTAACTGCATACGTCTCTGCTCGAGGCACGGTTTGGAGGAGTCCTGGCAGGGGTCCTTGAGTGACGATGTGGTTTTCCCAAATGTCGTGCTCGTGAACTGCGGTGACTGCCCAGGCAGCGTACCTGAGTACCGGGTCCTGCGGCGATTGCGCCGAGCCGTCCGTGAAAAGGTTCAAGGGGGCGCCAGATTCACTATGCGGAGCACGGTATTCGAAAGTGACTGGCTCAAGCAACCTTTTCATCCACCGGATTTGCTGCGGGGATATGGTGGCCCAACCCCGTTCACGAGTGCATTCATGCAGAAGCTCCAGGCTTCCGATGCCGGCCGGGATGGCCTGGCGTGAGGCCTGGGTTGCTGCACATTCCCAATGCCTATGATGCATGCTGTCGGGCTCTTGACAGAGCGGGCACTGCTCCGTTTGATTCGGATCGTACTTGTGCACCTTGTCATTCGCAAAGAAGGAGCCGTTGAGTACTAGCCTGAGGATGGCCTGGTCCGTGTCAGGAAATTTTCCCAGAACTGTTTTTGTGAGGCTGGCGTCAACTTGGCTCATGCCTGCAAACCCGGGTCGATGTTCTACCGAGGCACCGGCTTGGCGGTTCCACGCTAGTCGCATGCGCATATAAACGCTCTGCGCTGGATCATGTAGCAAGGAGAATTCACCAAGTTGGTCAACGACTTCACCCACTGGGCCGACCTCCCACTGAAAGGCAGCGAACCTCTCTACCAATACCCGGCTGGGTCCTGTGCGGGTACCCGTGGCAGCGGCCGCTGCCAGTGTGAGCGTGGCGAGTGTTTGTGGGTCGGCTTGTGCTCGGTATGTCCGCAGTGTGATCCAGGCAGCATGGAACTCCGGGTCATGACTGGGCTCCTCCAACACCCCAAGATGGATTTTGGGGTTGGCCCCTGGCTTCTTGGCTCCTAGTCCGCGCATAGCTCCGGTGCGGAGATGTTTGTAATTTTCCGGCCCAAGGTGACAAATGGAAATGCCATGCATAGCTCGAGGCCATGCAGCGGCTTTGATGGCCATGAGTTTGACTTTGTATGGACTGCAGCACTGGCGTAATTGAGCCCAGAGGGGTTTGAGCTTAGTGATTCTTTCTACAAGCGTGGCGTTGGTGGGCTGTCTGCTATACTGCACATGCCCTCCAAGGTCACGGGCCGCGAGCTTAAGGGATAAGCCCGTGCGTTTCACAATTTTCCTCCCCTGAGTATTGTTGGCCCAGATATAGGATTTATCCTGATCCAAATGCAAGTCATGGGCGTCGGCGAAGCTTTGAAGCACCCGGTATGCGGGCTGGACATTGCGGGCCTCGTGGGTCTGGACTTCCCAGTTGTCCACGTACGACAACATATTCACCCCTGGGGCATTGAGGCGCATGTGAGTTGCCAGGACCTGGTTCAAAAGGACCATGGCCAAGCAAGAGAGGGCACATCCCTCGGGGTACCCTGTCGTACCGTGTAGGGCAGGGCCTACTGAATTTCGGATTTTGAATCTCCTGGCCATAACAGAAGTGGCTCCGCTCCAGGCTCTAACGACTCCGGAGTCCAGCCCAGCGGCAATGGCTGCGGTGAAAACTGGCGTACGTGGCAAGCAGTTGAAACATTTTGTGATGTCCGCTACGAGACCGGCGACTTCCTGGCCGTTGGCACAAGCAAATTCAAGGCGGCTCTGCAGCTTCCACCATACGTCACCGGCGTGTTTTTTTGGCACGTTCCCAAAGATATTGGTATCAAGGATTGGCGCTATCGCCCGTATGCACTGGCGACATCGGATGCTGCCCCATAACCTATAGAGTAGGCTAAACACGGTGATTGGTCTGTAGGAGGCCGCACTATTCGGTGAGGATGTTTTCTCAAGTGCACTGACAATGCCTGTGACCAGTTGCGGTGGCCATTTGCCCGTGGTCTCGGCTTGGTGATACAATGCGAGAATGCCACGTACAATGCCACGTACCCTCCCACCCTTGTCACATGGAACCTGACCTTCGGGAAATGGCCCCTTTCAAAAGGTAAATGCTCCAAACCACCCCAAAGCGTGCGAGGTTCCATGTGAAAAGGGGACCCGAAGCCACCCTAACAACACCATCCGGTGAATTGGAGCCAGCCTTAAGCCACCCTACCGACGACGACCCAGATCTGCTTCTAGGTCCCCCAGTAGAGCCCTTTTACCAACTTTTTCGGGGAAGGGTTCCCCCACTAAAATAGACAAAACAGAAAAATAACATCGGGTACCAACTTATTCTAACCTCTACTGGAGGACCTAGTTTTGGTTTCTCCTTACCAACCAAAAGGGTTTCCCTAAAGCAAGACTTCGGCCCTCAGTTCTCCTTGCGTGTTCGAGCACCGAAGACGACGCCCACATCCGCCTACTTGGTGAGGTAAGCCACCCGGCTAACAGACTAGCAACATCATCCGCTTTTTTGTTGGGAGCCACCCTTACGCCACCCCAACGACACAATCCGCTTCCTTGGTGGGAGGCCCAAGGCAACCCGACGCGTTCCAAGTGGCGCGGCACCCAAAACGCCGCCGAAGGCCTGCACGAAGCTCTGCAAGTCGTTGATGGCGACGGGGACGTGTACCAATCCTGAGTGCCGTTACGCGCACAGCCAGGGGGAGCGAGCCGTGGCGGTTCGTTCCTGGGAACCGTGGGTTTTTCTCCCGGCCATGTTCCTTGGAACCGTGGCGCTTCCCAGCCCTCTTTTTCTTGTTTTTGTTGCTGGTGGAAAGAAGTTGTCTTCTGGGTGAGGAAGTCGCTTTTTCTTCTTTGCTTGGTGGTTCCCAGAGAATGCCCGTAGCTTGTTTTGTTCAGCTTTCTCGTTGGAGGTGTAGCCAACCTTCTTTGGAGTTGGTTTAAAGAAGAATAGTGTTTTTGGTTTTTTAGTGTTTTCAAGGTCTACCAACCTAAAGGAAACCGGCCAGTCAAAGAGTTATACCCCGTTTTGAGAGAACGCCATGGCAATGGAACATTGGGTTTGTCATGTGAGTCCAAGGAAGCAGGAAGCCCCCTGGTCTGACGACTTTACATGGGCAGGTTGGTGCTCTCATGCAAGCAAGCGGGCAAGAGTCGATGGCCCTGGTCGACATTTTGGGGCGGCGAGTAGCCGTGGGATCATGGTCCTGAGACAATGCCATGTATAGAACTGATACATTTTCTTCAGTTGAACCAACTCTCAACACAGACACTTCGCAAACTTGCCGCGTTGCCAATAAGTCTGCGGATTATTTGGATGTTCAACCTACTTAGTAGGGTAAGATAATCATTATTCACACCGGGGAACGAATTCCAGCTGCCCGCTATAACCTTGGCGAGATCACCTACTTGACGCAGTTCAGCATCCGGGCATTGGTTTCCTTTTAAGGATGGTTTCCTTTTGGCTTTGCCAACAAAAGGAGCTCCATCTTGAGAAGCTCCCATGCAAGCCAACCCCATTTTCCCAACGGCGAGATCACCCTCTGGATTCATGCAATTTTGGTCTCAAAGACCCCAAGTTTATACATATATAACCTTTGATGGGGAACTCCAAAACCAACCAAGAAACAGAAACGCGGAACCACCAAAGACCCCACTCCGGTCAAAGGCAGCGAAGTCCCAGGCGTCCGTTTCGACGAAAGTCGGTGTCGACAGGAGCTTCGCCCAATGCCCTTCCCCCAGATGGAGCTCGAGCGGGACATGCCGTGCGGGCGCCCAGTTTCAGGTGTGGCCGTCTGATGGAAGATCTGGGTAGGCCACTTTCTGTAAGGGAGTCTTCTTGGCATTTGGTTGATTTGATTGAAACATAGAGGGCCCTGGTTTACCTGGTGGTTCAATCAGCTACCAGGACCATCTATTTTCCCAAAAAGGACATCCTATGCTCATTGGTTTCACCGAAAAACGGAAACCTTTCAAGGCAAAGATACAAATCCCAAGGGTGGACCTTGTTTTGTTGTTTCCTTTGGTGTTCGTTAAAGTTTGGTTGCCTTGGGGCTCCTTTGGATTTATTTTTGCGTTTCTTGCTTCGGTTTCCATTGGTTCCTTCGGTTTCCTCGGCTGGTTGGTTTCCCTTCTGCTCCCATGGGTTTGATGAGCGGCAGCTCAGCAGGCCACGTGGCATTGGAAGATTTGCAAAAGGGGTATGTCATGGTGCCCAAAAGGGGCGGAACATGCGAATCAGGTGATGTTCAAAGACAAAGGAATCCAGCCTTAGGTCCTTTGGTTCCTTTTTGGTGGTTTCCAGCACTAGGGGTTGGGCAGGCCACGCACTGGAAGGGAAAGCAACATGGGGATGGCCGTGCTAGAATGGTTGTGGAGCTTAAACACCACGTAACAGGTCGTGGGCCTAACCCTAGCGACGACTGCAGTTGACTCAGCAGAACATAGGTCTCATCTACAAAGCCATCCAAAAAGGGACCCCTTCTCGTTAGAAACCTCTGATGGTTTCACTTCTCCCCTCAAGAAAAAGGATGCGGTACCTCAAGCGGTGTCACTGAAAACCATCTCCTTCAGGCTCCAACCGGCCGTTTTCTTTTAGCCCTTTTTGGCCTGGTGCAAAAGGAAGCCGCAAGGCAAACCGAGGTCCATTTTGGGGGTCCCAATTTACTGCCCATATTTTTTTCACACCGCACCTGGTACTCGAAGAACCTACAAAAACTTGGGGTGGGCAGCAAAAACCAGGTTTTGCACCTGCCACTCGTCGAAAACCGGGTTTTCGGTTGAAGAACCTGGTTTTGCTTCTTGAAACCCGTACAAAAACCGTACAAAACCCGTATAAAAGCAGTACAAAACCCGTATTTTCCGGATGCTTTTTGAAATCCAGGTTTCTCCTCTGAAAACCAGGTTATGATTTGGAACCCGCTTTTTTGTAGGATTTTGGAGTAGCAGGCACAGTATGTCCATGTTTACTGGATCCCCGAAAGTGGTGGTTGTCCTCTTCGCGAAAATCAGGTGACTCAATTCCCGTTGACCCATGCCGCCGATTTCAACTTCTGTTGGCACCAAGGCTCGCAGCGGGAGAAGTGTCCTCTGTGCGCCGGTGTGCAGGGCCCAGATTTGCTTCCAGTCAAGAGGGGCTCGTTTGAAGAACCGACCCGGTTGACCTGTTGTTTCTTCCAGGTCCCAAGTGAGGTAGGCAGTTGGCCCTTTGAAAGCTCGCAAAGTGGCTCGAAGCGTTTCCTGGTCTTGCTTCAGGGCCCAGGGTCTGGTTCTAATTTTGTGTAGCGACAGATACCAACATCAAAGTGGCTTTCAGGTGCATGGTAATTCAGGCCGATCTAGAGGGGTCATCTAGAGGGAGCCACAATCAACACCTGGAAGGTTAGGAACGGTCCCAAGTAACCGGTGCGGAGATCCGCCTTTCTATTCTTTTTGGTATGGTTTTTGGGTAGACCCGTTTAAGACCATGTTCTTACGACTCACCTTAATTTGTCTCGAGGGTAGGTGTCCAGAGAGCGCCGGCTGATGAAGGCTTGTTGTAAGACGGCTTGCCCAACAAAAATGGTTTCGCCCTTTAAAACTCTTGCAGAACACTCTTGTGTGGCTTGGGTTGCCAGTTGGGCGGCTTGCGTCTTTTTCTTCCTGAGTAAATATACGGCCATTCTTGCAAAAACTTTGGGGCATTTTGCTTGGATGTTAGGACTTTAACTTTTTGCCAACTAGTGGGTTTGCCATTAAACCACTACAGGTTAAACTTTTAGCAGGGGAGCAAAAAGCAACCGAGAAAATCTGCGGCCCTCCGCTTTCCACGGGGCCCAGTGACTGTCCAAGGCTCATCGGCAATGGCGCTCGCCCTGCAGAAAGAAGAGGCAGTCGATGCGATCTCGAATCGGCGGCAGCAAAATCCTCTCGCGGATTCCTCAAACATTGTGAGGTGAGCCGTAGAGCATGATATTTCAATTGCAAGGCTTTCTGTCCTTGTTCACTACTTGCAACTTTTGGGAGTCAAATATGTCCAGATCCTGATTTACGGAGAGGTGTATCATGTCCGGATGAGTCTTGGATCGATGTAACAAGACTGAAGGCGATTGTGCCTTTGTGACTGGTTCTACGTACTGATTTACCAGTGACATCGAGTCTTCCGAAAGGCAAACAGATGCACCACCTTCAAGTTGCAGTCCATGTACTGTTCATAGCTTTGCTATTCAAAGCAGGTTTGCTTTTCACAGGAGGCTTGATGCTCTTTGAATCAGTGATGCAGGATGTGTCCACAAACGAGCGCAACAAACTGAAGAACAGGCTCTTTTAGCCAAAGGTCCCTTACAGGATACAGTTGGGAGAGCTAAAATCCAACGAGTCACAATCAAAATTCGGGTAGATGAAGGTTGTCAAGGGATAATCCCAACCATAAATGAGTGCGGCCGCCTTGTAGATTCATTACATGGTTTTGGGTCGGCCATTTTGATACCGGGTTTTGACTCAAATGCCCTTTGCAGGTGATTTAGCGGAGAAATTCTAAACGTTGAGTGGGATATGTCAGACAAATCTTTATACTCTAAACACATGAGAGATGGACACCACTAGAAACCCATGCAACTCTAAGACTATCTTAATCCAAGCTCCCGTAGAACAAGTGATTTTGGGCTGTATCCTTGCAGGAACCCTCAAGCATCGCTACTTTGTTGCATTTTGCTTGGATGTTCGGACTGAACAACTGTTTGCCTTCTTTCATGGGTTTTCCGGAAAGGAAAAAACGGTTACTCACTTTTAGCAGGGGGAGCAGACTTCGCAACCCCCTTTGTCCAAGTCGTTCCGAAGTCCGTTAGGCTGCGTACCACATGAATGCCCTGATGGCGCAGGAGAAAAAACCAGAGGGACAGTCAGAGGAAGAACGTTGGGGGGGGAAGGTGTTGGGAGACGGGAAGACTTCTTGGTGGTTCCCAGCCATCCGGAATCCGGTTCCCTAGCTTTTTAGGTTTTTAGGGTTTAGTGGTTTTCATTTAACCCCAGGTCTTTGCCCAGTTTTCGCTTCCTTGGTTTCCCAAAGGTCTGTCAAGTGTCACACTCGGCTCAGAGCGACGTTGCCTGGATGTGAAACGAGCTGGCCCATGTTTCCTTACTAAGAGATTCCTGAGTGCAGCTGCGTGAAATACCATTTGGTGCAGGGAAATCAGAGTTTCGCGCCAACCTCAGTGATACCAAGGATTTGAATCGCCCAAGCCAAGAGACGAAGCAGTCATAGCAATGGGAATCCAATTTCGATATTGCAGAAAGGGCTCTTTTTCACAACCATAGTCACACTTCACGGTGTGGGCTGATGAGTGTGAGCTACCAGCAAGATAGTTGGTTTGCCGAGAAGTCAAAACAGGGATCCCGTAAGCAGACCAGGCCGACTCAGGGGTTGTTCCCCTGAGACCTAAGGGGATGTCCCCTTTGAGGCAGAAGGCACCCATGTTTTGTGGGGGGTTCAACCACCATTTTAAGGAGAGGTCTCCCAAAGACAGACACCGTTTGGGGGACGCCCCTTGAGTTTCCATAACTCTGCCCATGGAATATTCATCCCGCTTCGCAGGTAGGCTGTAGTCATGGTTACAAGGGAACCAGCCCCATGGTTATGGACTCAGTCTCCCGTTATAGGAAGACATTTGTTTTAGGAGTATACTTTGATTTAGTGGTAACCAAGAAGAGTCTCTCTGTTTGGCCAATCCACTGAGGCAGCGAGCCTACTTTGTAGGTGAGTTGACCAGAAGTAGGCTCACCCATGTCCCGCGTTTTTTTGTCGCCAGGATGACAATGGATTCTATCACCATTACCTTGGCTCCTCGGCTCCATCGCAAGCCGGTCTCGTTCGGCTTGCTTCGGTTTGTGCTCCCGGTTCGATCATCGGGGGCTTCCTTTTGCCTGAAAATCGGCAACGAGTTTCCACCGTTTCGGTATCTTTCGGGGTTGGGTATTTCCAATAACTCTTGATCGAACCGGGGGAGTGGTGCAGATATAAGGCAAGTCTGAGGTTTCCGATGCCCAGTCACTATCATAGCCAAGGGAAACCGCAATTGGACCCACAACAAATAAAAAGTGTCCCCTACCAAATGCCCAGAACACATAGGTCCTAAAGGCTTGGCACCATTCCCTACCCTTACGGGTTCACATGAGCGAGAAACAAAACTAGAGATACGTCTCCGGTGATTTAGTGAAACCCCAAAGACAAGCGTCAGAAACCTTCAGGAACGATACAGACAGTGAAACCCCAAAAACGATAACTTCCCATTCGAAATCACCCAAATTCGTCTTAGGTTTTGCCGCTCGCTGACATATGAATGGTTTAATGGCACCAGCTGTCTCGTTCTGGAGGTGCGACCGTGGAAGGAAGTCGCACGTAGAAGAGGCACAGTGTAGCTTGAGTATGCATGTGTCGCAGCTATTGCTGACAATTCCTGATCCCACCATTTTGCTAACGTTCCATTGTTTTGTGATCTGGGGCCCTCCGCCCCTGATTGGAGGTACAGAACAGAGTCTACTTTTTCTTCTGTTTCTCGGTGTACCCCAAGAACTGACTTTGACGTGACGTAAAATGCTTCCGGAGCCTGGTGAGTGGAAGTCGGCTTGCCGGCCTTGTGTTGTTGCTACAAGTTGCCTGCGGGTGTTTTTGCAAGCCCTGAGGCCTGAGGCCCTGTCCCTCTGGGCTCAAGAACTGCTGTTCTCAAAATGAGCCACAATCAAAACCCGGGTAGATGAAGGTTAGGAAGGGGCAGTCCCAGCCGGAATTAGCTGCGGCCGCCTTTCTAATTCTTTACATGATTCTGAGTTCACCATTTTGGTATATACCAGGTTTTGGTTGTGACTCAAATGAGGGAACAGTCTTGTTGTCTGAGTTTGGTGACCTGGTGGTTTTTCTGGGGTCCAATTATAACCACTTGATTACCCTAGTTGTAAACAGTACAAAAATGGCGGGCAACTCGGTAACCCGTTGGAGACAGACGCATATCATTGTTTCATATTGTTTCCGGGTCTGTGCCGAGTTCCTTGTTTCCTTCCAGGCTTTGCTGACCGCCAAGGACCCCCCTCTTATTCCAAAGAAAGTTGCACTCTCTACAAGCAGGATCAAGCAGGCAGTCGGCATGGCTGTTTTGGTTGCAAAAGGGGGAAACGCAAGGCGAACTAGAGGGACCATGAGGGACGTTGTTGAACGAGGGTGTTGTTTACACTTCCAGCGGATCTCCGACTTTAACCAGGAACTACCCTCTCTCCCACTAACATGGCACCTGAAAGGGGATCCCTCCAAGAGGAGTTTGATCTTCCAGGTACCCTCCCACAGGTGCCATGTTAGTTGGTTGGAGGGTAAGTCAAGTGCATTTGTCGCCTCTTGTGTTGTGGCCCATGTCGTGCTTTGCTTGCTTCCCAGGCATCAAGTCTGCCCATTTTCTGGTTGCCTTGGTACAGCTGATGTGGGGATCCAGTCCTTTCAGGTCTTAGCATAGGGCCTGTTCCGCACAAGGCCGAGGACCCGCACATTGGGAAAAAAGAGGAACAGAGGTTCCAGCATTGTACCAGAATTCGCATGGAGTTTTATCCGAATTTCATTCGGCCTTCCTAAGGCCAAGAATGGGATACCTTGCACGGCGAGGCCTGCTCATTGCCCATGCAGGGGTTGCGATTGGCCTGTCTCCAATTCCCTTTTTCCGTTGGCGAAAAGACGCATGTATCTGCCTTGTCCTTGCAAGGCGAAACGATTTAATTACTGGACTTCCCACATAGCAGATAAAAAGCAGGGCCTTCACACAGCGACTACTTGTGCATTCTTGGGATGGGGGCGCACCTTTCGCAAAGGAGCAGGTGAATTGATTTCCACGCTTCTAGGTTGCAGGGAAGTCATGTAGGGAGTTTTGCTCTTTTTCCCTTGGTTTTTTTTTTGTCCCCCTCAGCGCCTTTGTTTGCCTCCAAAGGACTCGCAGGATGGATGTTCGTTGGCCAAGCTTGGCAAAGGTTGGGACCAAAGGTTGGGTTGGCGAAGGAAGCCCTGAGAAGAGCCTCAAACTTCACATATGGGTCGCTGCATCCAAATGAATACTAGGTCCCCCAGCAATTGGTGCCCGCTTTTTTACCCCTTTTTTGGTTGGGAGGGCTCCCCTACTAAAATAAACTCTACTGGAGGACCTAGAATAGATGTATGAAAATGCTATTGCTAGTCTGCGGTTGATTTGGAGGGGGGGGCCGGGGTCTGGCCCCAATGCCCCCGCACCTTTTAACCACAAAAACAAAAATGGTAAGTTATCTTGCGGGTTGCTCCTATTGCTTTTAGCTCAACCAGGGTCTCCTGAACTTTCATTGGTTTGGGGTTAGCTTCACGTGTGGATTCATGGTCAGAGCATGTTCAACATGTTATTATTATCGTTCGAGCGGTTCCTTAATAAAATTCTGAGGACATGCGCATTCTACCCTGATGCTATGCCCGCTGGACACTTACCTGGTATGTTCCATTATGTTTTCCCCTTCTTCTTTTTAAAACTGGACAGTGACTGCTACATTTGAGCGGTTTCCCCCACTGCATGGCGGCATGTTGCCTGCGCGCCAATGGATCAAGGGCAGCAGCAGCGCAAAAGAAGGAAGGATTCCCAGAATTGCGGGGAGCGAAAAGATGAAGCCACAGGGGTAGAACATTGGTTTAGTGTCCTTTTCATGGTTGTTGTCGGGAAACATCATACATTTTCGCTTATTGTGGTTTAGTGGTTGAATTCCAACCACTGAGCTGCTAAAATTTGTGTTTTTGCTCCCCTTCCAACGTCAACCAAGTTTTGTTCTTTGGAAGGGAACAAATCGTGTTCCTTGCCTCAGAGCATTTGGAGCTGCACTGCTTCACAATTGTTTTCCCTTTTTCATCAACCGGGGGTTTGGCAGGAATCGCCAGCCCATCTGGCAGCAAGCCCGTCCCTCACGGCACAGGCTCAAGGCCGTTTGAGTCGGGTCCGGAGGCCAGTCCAACAAGGTATTTGGTTATTTAGTTTGAGATCTGACGGGTAGTCATAAACACGTGCTCAGTGTCATTCAGAATGATATGTCAAGTCCTGAAAAGGAAGTCTTGCATCCGAGATATGTCCATGCAGTCCGCTTTTTTTTTCGGGAAGGGCGTACATGGCGCTCGACCACTAGGCGTGCTCGAGGCGCGCTCGAAACCGAGCGCAGCATGGGGCCGAATTCGACGAACGCTGCGCACGTGGTGAGTGCCGTGGGGATGACTCATGGAGGCCGGGCAGCCGAGGCGTTTTCGTGCTTCAGTTCCCCCTAGGTCCCCCAGCGAAAGGGTGCCCGCTCTTTCTCACCCCTTTTTTGGGGAAGGGAGGAGACACCCCCACTAAAATAGACCAGAGAGAAAAGGGTACCAACTTATTCTAACCTCTCAAATCTGGAGGACCTGGTCCCTGTTTTCCGTCTGTTCTAGATCTTGAAAGGGGACATGTTTCGGAAAGATGCAACCAACAGGCGATTTTGTTGTTTTGGCGTGAGTAAACAACAGACGCTGATAAGTGATACGACTACAAATGACATTGTGTACCAAATAAGGATATATGATAAACCATACTACACTAAGATGTAGTCAAGCATACTGCACAGACAAAGCCAGTACAAGCAAAATACGTGACCTTACTACAAACCACAAAACACTACATCAAGCGCATGTCTGTATTTCCAGCTCTGCGCTTATAGATGCAAAGTAAACCAAAGCTAACACCACAGGAGTAGAGGCAAAAAAACCACTTACACAACAAAAACAACAACCATCCCCAGACAGTCTTTCTGGATCAGACCAGCCCAAAAGCAAAAGGAAACAGCTCCCGCGATGCCATCACATAAATCTCGAAGGTCCTTCAAGGTCACTCTCAGCATCCACATCGGGGGAAAGAACGGGGTGCAGTGAGCTGTCCAAGATTGCGGTGAATTCAGGTGCGGGGGACAAATGCATACAGCAGAAGGCACAAAAATACAGAGCACCTTGAACAAAAGCAAACAATACTATCCCAGACAAGAGCTCTGTGCATATCCTAATCAGCATTTCCCTTGAGGATTGTTTTTGTTTGCCGCGTTTGTGTTTTCCTACAAGAACTGGTCTAGACCAAACATGTCCTTTGAGGACTGTTTTTGTTGTTCATGTTTTGTGTTGTTTTGTGAGATCGTCCCAAGTTCAGCATGCGAAGAACTCGTGAGCTCACTTTTTGCTTGCAGTGTTTCAGAAGCACAGGCGGGCCCTTCTGTTTAGGTTCCAATTCAGGGAATGACCATGAGCTGCAGATTGGGAGTTTTGGCCTATTCGAGTTGTCTCCCCAGTGGGATGACCCCTAGAATGTCATTAGTCCCCTGTCCCTTAGGACTAGAAATATGGAATAGACTGGTAGGGGGTATCGGAGTATCGTCGGTTGTTGTTTGCGCACTTGAAGACGAACCACTAGGAGGTTTGATCCTAAGTGACCCCTGAAACTTGATACAAGCCGCTTGAATCAGCCCACTTAGGTAGGTTATAAGCATGCTCAGGGGTAGAGTACCTGTGTTCCCCTACAACGGTTATCGCCGGTTGAACATCCAAGTGGCTCCACAAACCGGGAGCAAGTAGACTGGCGAGCTACCCTTTCTTTTTTCCAATGCCATGCTATATTGCAGTTAGGCGGAATCCGCACCAGATCCCGAAGATAAGTTGCACCAGTTCCTGTGTAGTTAAGCCAAGATATTTTCGGGGCCCGGAAGACTGAGGAGACCCTCAAAATGTGACAGACTCAGAGAGGGTTGCACCCCCCAGACGCCAGGCGCGCCCGTGGCTGGATGCCTTTACAGCGCGGAGCTGAGTTTCCTGGACCTTCTGGTTTTGGTGGGGGTCAAACTGTGACTGTGCATTTTGCCACCATTTGAAACATGTTGGTTTTTTAACACCGAAATAAAGGGACACCACCATTGACAAGGCAATGTTCAGGTGTATAATGTAAGGATGATTTTGCCAAGGGACGATAGGACTGAACAACTTTCTGCCAACTAATGGGTTTTCCATTAAACCAACTTTTAGCGGGGGAGCAGAAACCAACCGAGATGAACTTGTCCAAATGAGCAGCGCCCAAATTTTCCAGTTGGCCGAAATTAGGTGGGTTCTACTACCTGGTTTCATGATGATTGCATGGCCCCATGTGCTCCGCTCAACATGGGCAATGACTAATGTTCCCCATCCTCTGAGGAAAGACCTCAAGTCAACTTCGCCATGACCTTCATACGCCGATTCGGAGCCACAGCAAGGGGCGCCATCGCAACCTAAAACAGGCACTAGTCATTGAGGGCCATTAAGGGCCATAGGCCTCCCTTCGCTCCCCTTGTTGCTCTGAAATGGTATTGGACATCTCTTAGTCCTTAAATGCCTATAGACAAACCTAAAAAGGTAGGCGTTGAGTTGTTTTTTTCCATGGCAGGCGGAAGCTCAATTGTCCAATTTTGCAGCCATTCGGGCTAAACTCCAAACTTTGGATGCTGGGAAGGCGGCTTTACTAGGCGTCAAAAGTCAGGGTCCAAATCTGGTAAAGAAACTTAGAAAAGTGGTCCGAAATGTTTCAGCTTTATTCCCCATGAACATTCATTCAGTGGAGTTCGCTCTGTTTCTCTTTCTGTTCGGGTCCTTGGTTGTTCCAATAGAACTCTTTCCAAAAGATCTTGTTCCTTTCCCTAGTTGGAAATCATTTCCTCGCCAGTCCATTCATTCAGCAGCCATATAGAAACAAGCTGAACGAAAGGTCTCAGAGCTTCGAGTGGGTCCACTCTCATATGATTCCAAAACAAGGTCCCCCAGTAGTGCCCTTTTACCCTTTCTTGGGGAGCGTTCCCCTAAAATAGACTCCAGAAGAAAATGGGTACCCTTATTCTACCCTCTCTACAGGACCTAGAAACACTACTGCCATGTGTGGGGGTTAGGCTATGTTTTATAGAGACTTATAACCCAACTTATTACTTCTACATCCTAACTTATAATCCAAAGTAAGTTTCGCAAGTCTCTATACAACTTAGCGCAAGTTCTATAGCAACTTAAGGAAGATACGATAGATGTTAGTGTAAGTTCTATAGAACTTATAAGGACTTATCGCTAAGTTCTAGTAAGTTCTAGCCTAAGTTACTTCAGGAACTTAGGGAACTTAGGTGAACTTAGCTTTTTTGCATGATTTTAGAAATTTAGGCACGCGCTGAAAAAGCAAGCGGGGCTTTTTCCACACAGCCGCGCTTTGCTGCACTGAGACTTTGCCAGTGTCACCAAGCGATGATCTCGACGATGTCGCCGCGCCGCTGCCACCCAAGAGCGAGGCGCAGTGTCTCCGCTGACGCCACGTTGAGAAAGTCGCGGACATGGACAGGAGCTCGAGCGGCACCACCACAGCTGCCATGCGGTCGTCAACGCGTAGCCCGCACACCAGGGACACGGGGACGCCCTGCGCCAGGACAACGTCGTCCGCCGTGTAGAGGTCTTGTTTCCAATAAAACTGATGAGACACCAGCATGTTCGCATTGCCTTCGCACAAAACCTCGCCGCGCAACAGAGCATCCTTCCGCGCAGCTACCGCGATGTGCGCGGATGTGAGAATGCTGCGGGCAAAGATGCCGCGCTCGAACCCCGGGCCCGAGCGCAAGTGCGAGGCGTAAGCTTTGAGTAGCCTGCGCTTGCGCTTAACTGGGAAGCAGTCCAGCACCATGCCATCGCGCAAGATCTGCGGCCCGAGATGATTGCTTCGGCACCATGATCTCGGGCCCGCAGCGCTGCATGGTGGGCACGCACGGCCGCGGTGAAGGTCGCAGTGCTCCGGGCGTTCACCGGCAACTCGCCAACTTTCAAGCGCTGGTACATGCCCAAGATGTCCCGCATTCTCAAAAGGGAAGCGGTCTCTCGCGGCAGGATGTCCTGTGTCACCTTCTCCGCGAACAGCGCGACGATGGGATACGCTGCCAGGAGCTCGGCCGCCTCGGGCAAATTTAAGCCTCCAGAAGCTCTGGCTCGCTTCGCAAAGAGTGGAACCCAAGCAAGCGCGGCGGTGTTCAGCCCGACTGGGGAAACACGCAGAAGGTCATCGTGGGAGGGCTTCATGCGTGCTGTGAGCCAAACGCCTGCGTGCGCACACATGCACGGCGCAACAGAATGAAGCATGGACACCAAGCGCAGCTTTTTTCACGCTATAGATGCGTTCCGCCGCGTGCGCCGCGCAGGGCTATAGAAGCGATATACAAACAAATCTATAAAGCTAATCCGCTCTTGAGCGCGCCTCTGCTGCGACAGCACGGACGAGTCTACGCTGATATCTAGATCTTAGCACACGCGAACTGCAGGAGCCGCGCGGCAAAGCGGCCTACAGCCCCGTCAACAAGCCTGAGGCCTCGACGCCGCGTCCGGCGCAGGGCGCAAGGTCTCCTCGCCGTGCTTCAACACGTCTCCGATGTCCCGCTGATAGATCCGCCAGCTGCTGGGCCAGCCACTGCGTGCAGTCTTTGTCCTGCTCGCCGCGATGGAGTGACTTCTGGTGGTCGAACACCAAGCGGCTGATCCTGGTCTCAGTGTCAAGCACGCTCTTTGCGAGAGCGCCGTCTTCCGGCGCACGAGCACACAAGCGCAGGGACGATACGCTCAGCTTGTTGAGGCGGCGAATGCCGCCTGCGAGGCGCTTCATCGTGCGAGTTTGCATCGATTCTTGGTGACTGGGCGGCTGAACCACGTGACTGGCGTGCGCGACAGCGCTCTGCGCCTCCTTCTCCGCCGCCGCCTCCACCAAGCTGTCCATCGTCCACCAGTACTCTGGCTCGCCCATGGCTTTTCAGGGTCTCATCATGGGCGTCGCGGAAGGCGCAGCTGCTGCGGCTACTTGCCAACGACTGAACCACTGCCCTCTCTTCTCCGCACTTTGCAACGTCTCGAAGATCGTGTGCTGCGTGAAGGTGTGCAGCCATTGCAGCGTAGTGCCGTTTGAGTGCTCCGCAAAGGACTTCAGGATGGCGTCGCGACGCCCTGGCTCACGCAGTGCCCGCAGCGTCTCCGAGGCCTGTCGGAGGAATCCCCGCCTTTCCAGATCTGGTACTTAGATTGGCTGTTTTTTATAGAGAGTTATGGTGTTATCTGAACATCATAAGCAGTTAATAAAGGAATATAAGTATGTGTTAACAAGTTACATGTAAGTGACAACAATATATAAGTATGCATAAATATACACAGGATTAAAAGGAGTAAATAAAAAGAAGAGTTTTTTAGCTAACTCGGTATAAGATAAACACTTTCGCTAACTAGTTATATTTTTGTGTAAAAATAATAAAAAAATACACCAGGGCAACACTTGTGTTCAAGGTGAATGTATATGTAGCCCAAGCTGAAACAAAAACGAATTTCTGTTCGGGATGTAACATTTTTTTATTCTGCCCACACGATTTCTCTTTTTGGATGGAAAGTCGTCCTGCTATTCTACAAAATGATTATAATGTTTTCTTCCAGTGCCAGAAAGGAGTCATAGGCATAGCCGAAATGTATTGATCCTTTTTTGTTTTTTAGCCACGAAGGATGAAAATTGAAAACGAAATGATCGATAAGCATTTTCCATTCTTCACCAAGACAGCATGTGGAGCCATGTGGCTGTCCCAGGCTTTGTTTCCATCTTGCATTGCATATTTTGCTGCCAGGGACCAGAAGCAAGCCCCTGCAACTCACAGCCTGGTTACCATAAGCCAGAAGGTGGTGCTCCAATACCGAGACGAGCGAGCAGTCACCATACCCAATGACTACATTTTGGTAGGGCCCACCAATGGCAAGTCTTACTTGCGGGTGAAGGCAACCTGTCAATCCATAATCCAGCTCATGACAGGAGGCAGGGTGGCCAGGAACAGCAGCATCCATGCCAGCTCTAGCCTGCGGGAACTGGTCCAGGCCAGAAACCATCAGTTGGACCACGTGCGCGACCCAGACGCGCCAGACGATGGAGAGCAGGCCCAGCTGTTCGACGATGGCCCTGCAAATCCATCGACGCCACCCAAGAAGAGGAAAGCATCCCGCATCGCCATGCCAGAAGTGGTCACCATCCAGGTAGGTTCCACCCTAGTGGAAGTGTTGATCCATGGACGCAGGCCGAGAAGCACCGACCTGGCTGTCGAGCTGGAAGCCACCCAACTGGAGGCTGTCATCATCCACTTGCGAGAGGACTCGGCCCAGGCCACCCAGCAAAGCAAGCGACCAGAGGGGAAGAAAACAAAGGCATGAACACCATGCCAGACTCTATAGACTGCAGCGGCTGCTCCCAGAAGAAAAATGCATCGCGTGCAGTCGTGTGCTTCCGAGCCCCGTCTGGCTGTTCCATGCAGCGCCCAGTTGTATCACGTTTTTAGGGTCTCGGGTTTAAAGTCGATGTCTTCTGCAGCAAGCCGTCTGTGGTCCCAAGAGCTTGTATACGTCCTGCCAGAACCATGGCTGGCCACAGAAGGTGGTCCAAGAGGTGGAAGCCATCTTGGCATCCAAGCAGGGTGTGAACAACAAAGTGGAGGCCGTGCTCCAGCTTCTCCGAGCCAATGGCTTGGCCCACGACCAGGTGTTGCTGCCATCCCAACTTCTGTGCCACCCGGCTAACAGAGCTGGGGGCATGGTGGGGTACCATGATTGCTGGCAGAAAGGATGCCAAATGATCGCCGTAGGCTTCAAGCGATCCATTCTGGACGGCACGACCATATGCTGCCAGCTCGCCACCCAGGAGGAGAAGCGTGGTGCCCAGCTGGCCGCCAACCAGGAGCTGGTGAGCAACTCCAACGGCCACTTAGCACCACTGACTGGCCAAGAGGGCCACTCGACTTTCATCAAGTTTTCTGTCATTCCCACATGTATATGAACACCCACGTCGTGCCAAACGTAAAATATAAGTATATTCTTGCCTGCCAGGTTTCCTCACCCTGTCGGCCAGCCACACCATCGCCTTCCTGCGATGCCTCCAGTACGGCATCGAGGGGCCAGAGGGTACCCACGCCATAGTGCAGAAGGATAAGGACCCCACGCAGGAGACGATCCAGAAAGGCTGGACGTGGTGCGTCATCTCGGCCCAGGTGGAGGAGGCCATGCCACACCTGCCATCCTTCATCGAGCTTGCCATGAACAGCACCAATGCCATCATGAAGCAAGCCAACGAGCTGGAGGTAGCACTCCAGCTGGCCACAGCTTTCGACCAAGGCCTCACCATGCAGCAGGCGATCGGGAAGGTAAGCCAGGCCAGCACCAGCTGCCAAAGATCTATCCCCAGCATTGCCATGTTTGTGCAGAAGTTTGGAGGCGGGTTGCTAGGCTTTCCATTTTTACACTTTTTGAATGGCTTCTCCAAATCCTTCAATGCCAGTTTGCAGATTGGCACAGAGACCATGCAACTGCTTTCCACTTTGGACTTCCGTGTGGCCACACAGATCTATCCAATGATACGCATCAGTCTGTGGGCTACCATGCTCACGTCCCCAAAGTCGCAGGATGGCTTTGCCAAGATCTTGACCCAGTCAGACATCCAGCGACTGAAAACGAGCCAGATGCTGCCTGCAGTCCAGCAGGCAGAAGCCATGCTTCAGGACGCTTGGAGAGTCCAGCAGCAGATGAAGGCCATGAAGGCCAGGCCAGAAGCTGTGCTCCAGAAAGCTTTCGGCCGGATGGCAGTGCGAACCACCCTCTTCCTCTGCTCCAAGCAGAAGCAGGGAAGGGAGGCCAAGCAGTGGTCCAGCTTGGAAGAAATCCTCCAAGCTTTCACCAACGAGATCCAAGATTCTGCAGGGAGTGCAGCCCAGGCGAAGAAGCCAGAGCCTGCCAGCAGCCAGGGAGTCACCAGCGTGCTGGATGCCAGCCCAAAGGCAATAGCCTTGTTGCAGAATAACCACATGGAGTTGGGCAATATGCAGCTTGCTCGCAGCAATATAAGTGCGGACATATATATATATATATATATATTTATAGACACAGATCTTTTCGGGTTTACGTACAGCGATATACCAGCCTGCCCAGGTACACCAACTCCGCAGACCATGGTCCCAAGGTGTTCGTGCTGGAGTCCATGGACGACTCCCACGCGACGATGAGGCACCAGCCTATCTTCCAGGCGGACGAATCTGTCCAAGTGCCACTGGAGCATTTGAGGAAATGGAGACCAGCCAAAGTCGCTCAGACCAAGGTTTGCCCGCCGGAGCTTGCAAAGGCTTGCCTGCCATCGATGCATGCTATGATCCAGGACGAGCTCCAGAAATCGAAAGTTGCCATGGCCTTGCATTCGGCCATTGCCAATCATGAGGTGGACCATGAGGACGTGGCTTTCGTCCACAGTCCACAAGGCCTGTTCAGCCTCAAAGCCAAGAAAAAGAACGCCATCAAGCTTATCCCATTGGGGCAGGTCGCCAAGCACAAGGGGCCAGGTGCGCCCCCCAAACTTGCAATCCAGCATGCTGGAAGTCATTGGGCCATCACCAGCTGGCGACAGAACACATCTTTCCAGGGCGAGGACCCAGGGTGCCTTGTCCCATATTGGTGGGCCAAGCCAGCAGCCAAGGCCGAGGAAGCCAACCTGGTGCACAGCTATGTGCTGGAGGACGGGATCCGCATCCCGTGCTTGACCAATAGCCACCATGTTGCCGTCCACGACCAATTGCTTTACAGCACCGAGGAACCATGCGCGAGCTCTTCTTCCCAGCGCCAAGCCAAGAAGAAGAAAACCAGCTGAGCCATCTGGGAGTCCATCATGATCCAGAGCATGCCACATGGCATGCAATCACCGACACAGCAGACGATGCTCAAGGAGTTTTCGGACAAAATCAATCGTGTTGCATCTCAGTTTCCGCGCTGCAGAGACCCAGTAGCTGTTCCATTCGTCGTGTCTGCAGAGCCTCGATGGCTGTTCCAGTGAAAGTGTGCAGTTGCATGCAATGAGCCCATGGCGGCTGTTCTAGGAAGCAGTTCCATGTTCCAGGAAGCAGATTTGTCCCAGAGCCACAGTGTAGGCTGACCCATCATGCTACCATCCAAACGAACCACCATGCTGCATGTTTTCACTTTGCGACCCAAGTGCTCAAGCAATCCCACCTGGCTCTCCTCCAGATACAGCCATGGCTCCCAAGACCAAGGCCGCCATGAAGGTTGCCAGCCACAAGGTCCAGAACAAGCCCAGCGTCGGCGAGGCCCCCAAGAAGAAGCCAGCCATGAGCCAGGACACCATGACGGGCCATTTCCAGGACGCTCCAGACGTCCTCTGGCACTGGCAGATCCGATGCCAGACCAAGGGTGCCCATCCTCCATTTATTTGAGGAAGGCCAGCCACCACCGTGTTTGCCAGAAATGCCAGGCGCCATGGTTCGGGAGCTTCCCCAAAGGATTGCATCTCCCAAAAGCCATGAGCCAAAAGGCGCCCATGCAAGCAGCCAGGAGAAGCTATGTTTTTATGATGGATGGAAAAAAACGTTTGCATGCTTGCAGAGCCCTAGTGGCTGTTCCAGTTGTCTTGTTCCATGCTTTGTTCCCAGAGGCCGTCGAGCCCAACATGTGGCTGTACCAAGAAGCCAGTTTTCATGTTGCAGTGAGCCCAAAATGTGGCTGTACCATGTCGCAGAACTACATTTTTTTTGTATTACATTGGAACATTGCGACGGTGCTTCCCAGCACCAAAATCGGGGACATCCAGCGCTGCTGCCTTTGACTTCGCCGCGCGCCTCGCTTTTGTTTTGTGTTCTTTTTTCACGTCCGCAGGCTGTGTCTTGGCCTTTGCAGCCGCTGACTTCTTCGGCGCCATCGGTGAAAACGGGCGGAAACAGTGCAGAGCAAAATCGAAGCGACGCGATATGCTTCTGTTTTTTCAAAGCGCAAGCCGTGAAGTGCTTCAAAGCTAAAGCTGGCGATCATGCAGCGACAAGACATGCGTCACGCAGCTGGCACTTATTGCACATCGCAACGGTCAAAACTGCGTCTGCTTGCGCAACGCGTGTGCTCACACAACGAGTATATCTGCAGGGATGAGTGCTGCATTCGCCGCAACTCCAGCAGCGCGCAACATAGCTCACTTTGCGCAGCATGCGGACACAGTCCGCAGCGCGTTCGTTCAGGCACTGTCACTCTTGGCGGTAACTGCCGCTGGGCTAACTGGGGCCGCTGCACCATGCGGCGAGGGGACGCAGCCTTCAGCTTCCTTGAGCGCCACCGCCAAGCATTTCTTCTGGTCGTGGAGCTCGATCGCCTTATCCAGCAGCCACTGCGTGAGGCCGGAATCGTGCAGCTCTTGCTCGCCGCGACTCAAGCAGCGCTCCTGGTCAACAATGAGGCGCCAAATCTTCGACTCGATGTTGCTCAGGCGCTCGACCAGTGTGAGTGGTCTTCTGGCAAGCGCGCGCATGCGAAGGGCCAAGGCACTCATGTTGTTGGGGCGGCGGACGCCGCGCCCTAGGCGTTGCATAAGCACCGTCGCGTCGCTTGCCGGCAGCGGGATTTGTCCCGCGTGCGCGCTAGCGCTTTGCTGCTCCTTCTCTGCGTGGGCTTCCAACAAGCAGTCGGCGCGAAACCAGTACTCGAGTTCCTTGTGGCGCTGCAGGACCTCAGTCTTCGCCGGGCGAGACTCAAGCCGATCGAGATGTTCTGGGCTCCCCAACTGGGCCGCAACTTGCCAACAGCTAAGCCATGGGCCACGCCGCTCCGCAGCCACGACCACCTCGTGGCTTGTCTGCTTGACAAACATGTGGAGCCATTCCAGCGCGCTCGGGCGGCGGCTTTCCGCGAAGGCGTTCAGATCTGCTTCGCGGCGACCCGGCGCACACCGCGCGTCCATCGCCTCGGAGGCGCCAGTAGCCTTGCTGGATCTGGAAGGACAGCTCCTCCGTAGCACGCTTGTAGAAGTCCTTTGACACCCGACGCAGTCGGAAGGTTCCTCACGTGACTTAGCAGATTTGCCGCGGCCTTTGCCTTTCCCTTTGCCATGCACCTTGGCAACCTTCCGCACTTGAGCCTGCGGCTCCTCCTTGGCCTTTGCCGCGGCAGACGTTTTGGGCGCCATGTCGGCAGCTAGTAAGCCAAACTGCAGGTTCTGCCATGGGTGCAACTGAGACATGTCATGCCAACCCAATCAAGGCGCATTAATCGCGCGTTGCCATGTGACAGGCGTGTGAGAGACCGGGCATCCACCACGAAGGAACTCTGCAATCTTGTCCAAAAAGAACGGAAGCAGCGACGACGTCCATGCAGGTTGTAGGCCCGCTCGCAGCCATCACGCGGCTATCAGATGAGCTGGCGCAAGCGCTGTCCACTGCAGCAAGAGCCGCCAGAGATGTGTCGCAAACATGGCCGCAAGCACGCACATATTTCACCCAGACTCACTGTCCACATCTCAGATGAAAGTTGCATCAACGGCGCATCTGCTTCGCGTTCCAAGTGGCAACGAGCCCAGCGCGATATGCGACATCTCACCACCGTGGTCGAAACACGCTGCATGGCCAGCACAAGAATCTACCAGTCTTATTTCATTACTGCATGTATCCGCGCGAAATGATCGCTGCGAAACGCAAAGAAATTTGTTTAGCAAACCGGGATCAAATCAAGAATGAGTCGTTTGATGAGAATCATTCACATTAAACATCTCAAAATGAAGGAGCTGAGAGCTGCGGTCATACTCAAGGTCGCTGTATTGAATGTGTGAGTTGAATTTCACAGTATGAGCAAATCCATAACAAACATGTTGACAATTCATTTATGTATTTTCTTGATATGAGTGTCAAACAAAATATTAAGCACTCAAAACATAGTTCATCAATCATTTCCATTGTACTCGCAAGCAACAACCCACAAGCAAACAATATCGTGTTTTGATATGTTAAGAAGTAATCTCAGTTGACAATCAGTCAAGTATGAAACTACGTAAATGAGAATATCACTGATCACAACCATTCACAAATACATATGGGTAGGTCAATATATATATATATATTCACAAATCAAGACTTGCCCACAAATGAGGCCCCGTGTACTCAGAATTGCAATCAAATCTGATCAAACTTACTCAACATTTGAGAAATTAGAAAAACAATTAAAAATCTGAAAAAATCTGAAACAATCTGAAAAAATCTGAATCTGAAAATTTTGTAAAGGAAATGATGAACATCTGAAAACATTCAGATTTTTCAGATTTTTTCAGATTCTGAATCATGCACACATATGTCTGAAAACCGTCTGAAAACCTGAATATGTCTGAATCTGTCTATCTTCAGCTGTCTCACCAATAGAATCTGAATCATACATATTGTTTCAGGACAATTTCAGGTTTTCAACTATGGTCTGATTGCAAATATGCGGCTTCCTTTCACAGCCGAAATATTGTTGTAATACCCAAATATTTCAATGGTTTATAAACTTCAAAGATTTCATAGCATAATTGATGAACCCCTCCAAAAAAGTCCCACTTCACCAAAAACAGCAGGCCGACCAAGCAACTACAGGCCCTGAAAGGGGTCCAGCTTCACAAAAAATGGCAGCCACAGACAGCAAACAAATTAGAAGTTCTGGCCAGTAAAAAGCTCTGCTGCGCAGAGAAAAAAACAGGCGCACACAACAACAAAACTAGAAGCCTAGTGGAAAAATCCCACTTCACGAAAAGCAGCAACCCGACCAAGCAGGCTGGTGACAGGCCCTGAAAAAAACACCTTCACGAAAAAAATGGCAGCTAGAGACAACAAGCAAACTAGAAGCCCGATGGAAAAATCCCACTTCACGAAAAGCAGCAACCCGACCAGGCAGGCCAGTGACAGGCCCTGAAAAAAAACACCTTCACGAAAAAAAATGGCAGCTAGAGACAACAAGCAAATGGGAAGCTCTACTGAAGAAATCCCACTCCGTGAAAAGCAGCAGGCCGACCAAGCAGGCCAGTGACAGGCCCTGAAAAAATCCACCTTCACCAAAAAATATGGCAGCTAGAGACAACAAGCAAATGGGAAGCTCTACTGAAGAAATCCCACTCCATGAAAAGCAGCAGGCCGACCAAGCAGGCCAGTGACAGGCCCTGAAAAAAACAACTGCACAAAAAAAACTGGCAGCCACACACAACAGGCAAACTAGAAGCCCAATCAAAAAAATCCCACTTCAAGAAAAGCAGCAGGCCGACCAAGCAGGCCAGCGACAGGCCCTGAAAAAAAACCACCTTCACAAAAAAACATTGCAGCTAGAGACAACAAGCAAACTAGAAGCCCAATGGAAAAAATCCAACTTCAAGAAAAGCAGCAGGCCGACCAAGCAGGCCAGTGACAGGCCCTGAAAAAATCCACCTTCACCAAAAAAATATGGCAGCTAGAGACAACAAGCAAATGGGAAGCTCTACTGAAGAAATCCCACTCCATGAAAAGCAGCAGGCCGACCAAGCAGGCCAGTGACAGGCCCTGAAAAAAACAACTGCACAAAAAAACTGGCAGCCACACACAACAAGCAAACTAGAAGCCCAAAGGAATAAGTCCCACTTCAAGAAAAGCAGCAGGACGACCAAGCAGGCCAGCGACAGGCCCTGAACAAAATCCACCTTCACAAAAAAACATGGCAGCTAGAGACAACAAGCAAACTAGAAGCCCAACGGAAAAATCCAACTTCAAGAAAACAGCAGGCCCACCAAGCAGGCCAATGACAGGCCCTGAAAAAAAGCACCTTCACGAAAAAACAGGCAGCTAGAGACAACAAGCAAATGGGAAGCTCTACTGAAGAAATCCCACTCCATGAAAAGCAGCAGGCCGACCACGCCGGCCAGTGACAGGCCTTGAAAAAAACCAACTGCGAAAAAAGCCGCTGCATTTGTTTTTTTTGTTTTTTGATCTCCCCAGGTAAAGAAACATCGCTGTCGGGCACTGTGGGGGCCCGGTGTTTTGAGCTTTTTGAACTTTTTGAACTCCCCAAGTCAAGAAACATCACTTTGGGGCCCGGTGTTTTGAACTTTGTTGGTCTCCCCAAATCAGGAGCTAGGATTCGAGGGACCCTGGATGTTGACTTAATATGTTTTTGCAAAATTCCCAAGTAAAGAAGCATGACTTGAGCGACCCAACTTGGGTAACTGCCACCAACCCAAATTAAATGAAACAAGCGGCCCCTCAAAACAACAAACCCTAACTAAATGAAACAAGCGGCCCCTCCAAACCAACAACCAAAACTAATGAAACAACGGCTCCCTCCAAACCACAAACCCAAAGTACAGCAAATGGAAGAGCGGCCCCCTCCAAACCACCTGAAACTAGAACCATCAACCTAAACTAAAGGGAAAAATCCTCCACACAACCAACGCGAACTAAATGAAACAAGCAGCCCCTCCAAACATCAACCCAAACCAAATGGAAAAAGCGGCCCCCTCCAAACTACTAAGCCAAACAAAATGCATCAAACAGCCCCTCCAAACAAGCAACCGAAACTAATGGAAAACCGGCCCCCTCCAAACCAATAACGAAAATTGAATAAAAAAACTAGAACCATCAACCTGCACTAAAAAAAATCAGCGGCCCCTCCACACAACCAACCCAAACTAAATGAAACAAACGGCCCCTCCAAACCAGCAACCCAAACTAATGGAAAACCGCCCCCCAATACATCAAATGGAAAAGCAGACCCCTCCAAACCACCGACGAAAATTACGTGAAATTAGTACCATCAACCCAAACTAAAAGGAAAAACGGCCCCTCCACACAACCAACCCAAACTAAATGAAACAAGCGGCCCCTCCAAACCAGCAACCCAAACCAAATGGAAACAGTGGGCCCCTCCAAACTACCAACCAAAACTAAATGAATCAAATGGCCCCTCCAAACCAGCAACCGAAACTGACGGAAAACCGGCCCCCTGCAAACTGCCTACCCAAACTAAATGAACAAGCGGATACAAGCGGCCCCCTCCAAACCATAAATGAAACTAGAACCACAAACCCAAACTAAGTGGAAAAAGCGGCCCGCTCCAAACCTCTTCTTTCCAAAGCCAGGCTTTTCCTCTTTGTTTTTTACGTTTGGGGATTCTCAGATACTTATTTCACTGTAACAAGTACATATTGTACTGCGCCAGGATGATGCCGTTCTTCGGAAACGATTATATATGTCTATGACTTTGTAAAGGTATGTGACGTCCGACGCAGCGCGAATCTTGGCAAGGAGGTATGTAACAGGGGCTCTTGTTAGTCTGTCATGAGAGAAAAGTGCTTGACACCTCCGCAGTTCCAGCACGAAAGTCGCAACTATTGATTCATCCGGCCCCTTGCTAACTGCATGTTGCAACTGTTCTTCTGCTTAAGGGGAAGCTCTTTGCAACTCTGCACATGAGCTTATCTTTTTATATCTTTTTGTTTTCGTTGTTTAATCTGTTTTACAGGCTTTTTTGAATCTGTACTCATTCTTGTTTAACTTGTTTTTCTTTTTTTTTATTTTTTCTTTAATTTGTGCATTGTTTATTTTATTCTTTAATCTTTAGTATCTTCCTAATAGAAGAAACAATAGATACTAAGATCAGACTAAGTGTCCGGTATCTCGCGAGTGGCCGCGCCACTGGCCGCGATTCCATCTCCGCCTCCGAAGCGTCGGCCAGCGCTGGGCAGCGCCCCATGACATCACGCACTTGACCCGTGAGCCCGCTCAAAGTGGCGGGCTTTCTCCGCGGAAGGATTTCGACCACCGGCTGCGCCGGCTGCATCCCAGCCTGCAGCCCAAGCAGCGCTTGCTGCAGCATGGCCGCCGCAGCCTCCCGCAGCTGCTGCTGGCGGCCCGCTGGGGGCTGCGGTTCCACGCGGACAAATTCCCGCCGTCTGCCTGGCCGCCGCCCAGAAAAAGGGCTCTATTCGTGCGCCTCATCAGCACGCGCGTTGTCACGCTGCGCACGACGTCGGCGGCCTGCATCTTGTCAAAGACGTCCGTAAAAGTCGCCCCGTAATCCCGCTGAAAGGATCTTCCGGCAACCTCTGAACCCATTGCGTCGGCTTTGAGCGTGCCGGGCACCCTTCCGCCAGAAGCACTTCACGTACAAGAAGAGATCGTAGGCGCGGCAGCTCTCGAAGGGCGCATCGTCTCCCTACACTGCAAGAAGCGCCGCCGCCATGACCCCGAACGTTTGCTCGCTTTGGGCGCAAAGACCGGGCCTCTCCAGGAACCGCGTCATCTCCTCGAGGCGCGCGGCGTGTGGCTGCTGCACGAGCTCCTCCACGACGAAGCAGCGCGGGAAGTACGTGGGCATCGTGCTGTAGTCGCCATGGACCTATACGCCGCTGCGACAAAGGCCGCGCAGAGCACGCACCAAAAAAAAACACAACGGCTGCGGCGCAAAGCGCAAGCATCAGCGAGACACGCGTCTGCACATGCACCCCCTTAATTTCAACACTGCGAGCTCATGAATATGCGCAATTTGCGTTTTCGCTTCGTCGTCATCCATGCCAAAATCAGGTTTTTCTGGGCTCTCCTCCTTGACCGCGAACTTGAACTTATTTGAACTTAGGGAACTTAGGGAACTTAGCCTAAACACCTTATAAGTTAGTTACAGTAAGTCTCTCAAGTTAACTTACGGTAGAACTTAGCACAACCTCTATAAGTCAGGTTATAAGGTCTACTAGACTTTAGCATAACCACCACACGATCTAGTAGTCCAGCCCCATTCCTTCCGAGCCCAAACGTCGGCCTGCCTGACCCAAGCCGGCAGCCTCCCAGGCCATCCAGGAGCTCCGCCGCGGCCGCGCCCAGTTCCGCGCCTATGACTTCAACGCGCTCGCCCTTCCCAGCCGAAGTCCCGGCTGGCGCGAGTCTCTGCAGCTCGGAGAGAATGATGGGCCGTGCTTCGGGGCGTTTTTTTCTTCTTCTTTCTTTTAAGACGTGGGAAAACTCGGGAATGTTGGGCCTTGTCGTTGGTGAATGTGCTGGTTTGTTGGGTTTGTTTGTTTCAGTTGTTTTTTGCGGTTGCTGATTTGTGCTGTTGTTGCCGTCGAGAGGGTCATATTTGAACCTAGTGCTGTCAGTGCCCTTGGCTGGTGTGGCTGCTGTGGGTGTGTTTTGTTCTATCTAGTTTTGCCCAGTTGCCCAGTGGTGCCCTTTTTTCCTTTTGGGAAGGGTTCCTCTTCAAAGTCAACCAACCAAAACCGGATGCCCTTTTTTCCCATGGAAATCCACTGGGCATCTGGGGTTCTGTCCTGAACTCCAGACTTCTCCTACAGTGCAGGCAAGTCTTGAAGGTGCTCGAGGGCATTCAAGTGCACCCTGACAAGGTGGGGAGGGCCAGGGGAGGGTCGACTTGCGCGAAACGGGGGGGAACAAACAAAAATGTGGCATTTCAATCCAGATGTTGCCATCTGGACTTGAGCAGTTTTGTGTCACTGGGTTGGGTTGCGCACCACGTGTGTTTTGCTTTCGGCTTCGGTTCAACCTTGGCCCTCCCGCAAAAACCAGAGAGAGAGAGAGAGAGAGAGAGAGAGAGAGAGAGCAGCGCCGGCAATACTTTGGATTTGCTGGTAGAAGAGAATCTCTGCCTGTGAAAGGGCGAGTCCAGGGCGAAAGTTCCAAGACAAAAAATGCTCCATGGAGGAGCAGGGTTCCCATGGTGTTTACGACCTCGAGGCTCGAGCTGCGCACTGAAACCGGACCTACTCCCTACTGCTTCGTGAAATTGATTCGCACAGGTGCTGTGCTAGTGGGATGTGCAGAGGAACTTGTGTACCAAAAGTCTTAGTTCCACTGATCCGCGAAGTTGTGGAACTGGGGCATTGGGTTCCGCAGCTTCTTGTAGCTATAGGTTTGGTGTGCAATTGTGAAGGACATGGGGGACTCACCAAATTCGCCGCAATCAGGCAGCTCACTATTTTTTTCCACCCGGGCGTGTGTTTTTGTTGACGGTAGCCTTCTGAGGGTTGGTTTTAAAAGAGATCAAGAGGGAAACCACCGTTTTATGGGTTTCCCTGTTTTGCACACCCTGGGTATTTGTCAAGTTTCGAAGGACAGCCAAGGTGAAAAGAGTATCGAGCCTCACGTCTGACTTGGAGTTCCAACCGCATGGTTCTAAGGGGTGGTTCACCATTCTTTCCAACCATCGTTCTCTTGGAAAACCTGATCCGTTTCCATGGGTTTCCGGAGGTTTTCGAGAAGAAGGATCCCTGGAAAGAATGGGAAAGGTAGCACTAGAATGGTCGCGCGTCTCCTCCGAGACTCCGCTTCGGGCGCGGAAAGGCCGCCCGTGCCAGGCGACCTTGCACAGCTCCATCCGGAGCTGCCGCAGCCGCTGGCGCCGGGGCCTGGAGGTCTTCGCCAAGCTGCGACGCTCGAGTTGGGTCTTGGGCCGTTGTGTTTTGTACGGAGGCCTGATGGGGTCCCTCCCGTTTTTGGTCGTCGTGGAAACTCGGGGGTCTAGGTTGCCACTTTCAAGTGGGTAGCTTTGACTAGGTTCCCCAGCAATTGGTGCCCTTTCTCACCCTTTTTTGGGTTGGGAGGAGAAACCCCCACTGAAATAGACTGCAGAAAAAAGGGCACCCTTATTCTAACCTCTCAAATCTGGAGGACCTAGGAGGGGACGACAGCGCGGGCAGCGAGCGCCAAAATATCAGGAAGAGGATACTCACGGACTTCCCGGGTGAATGGGGGCGGGAGGCAAGAACTGGTGATTGTGGGGCACCTTTGGTCTGTCTCTTGAAGGTGGAAGCGCCCAAAGGAAGCCAGTCATGGAGGGCTTCCTATTTGATAGATAGACCCCTTTGTGTGTTCAACCCACGTCAGGTAGGGTTGGACTCCATGGGTTATAGCTGGGGTAACTGGGGCCTGGGGCTAGTTCCGCCGTGACCGTGGTAAAACACCTGGTTACCATGATGTGGATTGAACATGCAAGTTTGTGTGTGTTTTTGGGGACCGGCAAAATGGGTGCTTGTTCTTTTGAATCTTTTGGCTGTCCTGTAAAAACGCCAAAACAGGGGTACCAAGTCCCCAAAAAGGCCGACGCAAGTGAGGATTTGTTGGGGGAAAAAAGGGCCCACCCCAAACCTCAGGCACGGCGGCTGGACTCCCATCCGTCCTTGGTGCTTTCTGGGTTTTGATGGTGGGGTTGAATGGATCTGATTTGATGCAGGCATGCAGGTACCTCGTTGGAGGCGTGGTAGTACCCCTAGGAGTTTGGTAATTCCTGGCAAATGGGAGTGTGCAACCTGTTCCGGAAGGGATCCGTATTGCTTTCCACTCAATGGGATCAGCATGAACCCAACTAAGCCCGAATTCCCCCAAGGGGTAGAATGCGGAGACATTTCAAGACATGTGAAGACATGCCTTTGATTGCAAGTGAAGCCTTATTCCAAAGGGAAACGTATTTTTCTTTTTGTGTTAGGTCCCACTATGAATTACGGATTCGGATGACACAGGAATCCCCCTCCCTATTGAACAACCCAGGGCAAGGCGTATGAAAAGAGGATATGGTTCCCTTGCATTTTTTTTGAGGTCCCACTATGCATTACGCAAAATCGGAGCATCGGGATACCTTCAGCCGAGGAAGGAAGGGCTTGGTGCCAACACTCATCGGCTGCAACAGCATGATCAGTACCTGGGCGCAGGCTTGATACGGCGCATCCTTGACAGACGTAGCTTGGATTTTGTTGTCGGGGTATCCAAAATCCAAATTAGTATCTGTGTTTAGGGTAGACTGAATATGAAACATTTGTTGTCGCTGTTTTCTGAAGTTAAATGCCAACCTCGATTTGACATTTACTTTATGGGTCCTAGACGTTGCCAGCCTTTTGCCGCCAACAAACCGGGGTGCATGTGTTTCTGGCCGCTGGCTGCTTTGTGGCAGGAGCGTTCCTGGCAGCATGCGCAAGTGGTCCTCACTGAGCACATGGCTGGGGTCGTCCAAGCTGATGCTCGGATCAGATCTACTTACAAGTTCAACCCACTCAAGGTACTATGTTACAGAACCCACTCAAGTGGGCTGAACATCCAAGTAAGCATTGGCGCGGCAAGCTTCCGTCCTTTGATTCTTTGGCTTTTAGGACCCCTTGGAAGTTCCTTTGATTCTTTGGCTTTTCGGGGCCCCGCTTAACCATCAGGTTTGGATTCCTCAGGACGTGATTTCCTTCAACACGCTGGCTCGCGCCCAGTGGGGCTCGGCCATTGACACCTTCGGCTCCATGTTGTGCTCGGGTGTGCGCGCTGATGTGATCAGCTACAACTGCCTTCTGAGCCTCGGCATGGGATTCGCCGAGCCAGACCGATGCGCGCTTTGCCTTGGGCTGGTGTTTTGTAAGGCCAGAGACCTTTGCCTCCTGGGTGATGTTTCCCCGGAGTTCTGTGTGGCTTGCTGACCATGATACTGTGGACAAAATCCAGTTCGCACCAGTTTGAAACCATGAGTAACCATTGTTTGTTGGTATTTACAGGGGAATCGTCTTGTGTGGTGCGAATCGGATTTCGTCCATCCCGAGTATTTCAAGGAGCATCTCGGGAGTCCGTGAAAAGACAACGAGGATCTCAGAGGGCTGGGCTGGCGCCGTCCACCGCTTTGGGTCTCTGCAGCGGTCATTGGTGCGCCTCAGCGCGGTGTCCTTTGGAAGTGCCATCAAGTCCCTAGAGGACCAACTGAAACGCTGGGAAAGGGGTGAAACAGGGAGTCACTGGAAAGACTGACGGATGAAACCAAGAGCAGGGACCTCACAGTCAAGCGAGCCAGTCTTGAAACAGTGTAATACATTTCAATATGCTTGCTTTATGGGGACCTGACGTGAGAGGTGTGGGTTTGGGAAATATGAATTTGGTGAAATCCCACTTCCTGCAAGGAGACAAGGATTCGACCCCCACTTAAGGTAGTCACAGGATGGGACCACTTTGGTATCACATTGGAGGTTCCAGACGTCAATTTGGAGAGCAAACGATTGAAACATGGTCTCCTCAAATCCTCAATCTGGTTGGTTGCCTGTTGGTTTCCCTGTTGAACCAGCCCAAATGGGTTCCCTCAACTAAAGCACGACCCGTTGATGAACACTTCCTTGAGGACAACTGGTTCCTTGCGCTGGATGTGATGAGAGCCATGAGAAGTGAAGCAGTGGAGGCTCGGTGCAGGCTCAGAGAGAGCATTTCAGCGCATGTTTCAGGCGCGCCGATGGTTCCTGTGTTGGTGGCTTTAAGCATCACTGTTTCCCCCATTCAAGGTGAGCTTCCCTTGTTTTCAGGCAAATATTCCTGTGTTGTTTTGGTTTCTCTTGCCCATGATGATGTCCATTACCCACAAACCACTGCCTGCAGCATAGGGTGTTTATGCGATATTGCAAGCAGAATATACCGGCTTTTCTCCGATTCGCCCTTCGGGGTAGGGGAAACCAGAGATCTTGGGCTCACTTTGAAGGACATCCATCCAGCTATCGGCATGGGATTTGAGAGTATTGTCTCACCAAGAAAGCAGTGGCATTTGTTCTCCATGGCTCGTCCATCAGTGGTGTAGGTGGTTTGTCTCCAAGGGGGAGCCTTAATTTACGCGGTTCTAGTTGGCTTCCTTTAATTCACCCATGGACACTCGTGCCACCTCAAAAAGGGCAATTACCCTTAAAAACAGACAAGCCGGGGGACTCCTCCAAACCCTTCATTTAGATTTAGATTTCAGGGTTGAAGTTGACTGAATACAAACGCTTTCTGAAATGTTCGTTTTTCTCTTCTGCGTACAGAGGGCCAAGCAAGAAAAAACAAGCGAAAGAACCAAGGACAGCAACGTCATCGTCTACGGCTCGGCGATTGCCTCCTGCGAGACCCGAGCCATTTGGCGCCCAGCGCTGCAGTTGCTTCAAGGCCATGCGCCCTCTGCCATCAGCCCCTCGGCGGGGAAAGAACACCCGCGGATCCCGAAATATACATGCCTGGACCTTACGGCCATGTGAAATTCACACCGTTCCTCAAAACATGTTGCACATGTTGGAAGACCCATGTATATAGGTATGTGTCTCTATTGGGAACCCAGTTTCCCGTGCCATCATACAAGCGCGCTTGTTCTTGTGACACCGGAAGAGACCGGGCATCCTTCTTTTAAAGGCCATTTTCCAGCATATGCTGTTTGGGCACATTGCGGGCTTTCATTTTAACTTCGGACCCCATGGTGAACGTTCTTGTAAACGCTGCGCACTGCCTGTGTCGGCCAGGCTCAAAAGAACCGCAAGAGCAATGCGGGCTTGAGCAAATGATGCTGGGGGCTGGGAGCTCTGGACAAAGGTCTTGGAGAAGTCAACAGGAACCAGGGCGTGCGGCTGCGGGGTGGTCAGGGCAGCTGGACCAAGGGGGCCTGAAAACTGAGGCGAATTCGGGGATTCACTTTCAACACGTTTCGCCATTGAATTGTTGCAGACCTCTGTTTTTGCAACTCCTCACTTGTGATGAGGGTTCCTCATCGGGGATTGCTAAAACGAGGTTGGTAAGTCGTGACAGGGCACTTGCCCCCAAAGCGAGGTGGATGCGCGAATTCATTTTTCAAGCAGGGCTCCAAACGCTGTCATAGACAGGGCGACGTCTCCCGCAAACCCAGTAAGACCGCCAGCTGTCTCAGTAGCAAGTTGCTACGTGTACGGGGGTGGTTTTTGTGGCGGTCGGTACCCCGAGGTTAGCCTCAGACCACCCATTTCATTCCACCTCAGACCACCCATCTCAGCGACATATCAGCCACACTGGCCACACTTTGCCACTTTTGTGAGAACGCCCGAACGCCCGCTCTTTTTGGGCAAGGGTCCGAGATATCCTTGCCTTGTGGTGTGTGTGTGTGTGTGTCCGTTGCCCTTCGCCGCGCCGCTTGCCTGTTTTTTGTGTGGTGTGTGTGTGTGTGGGTGTTAGCGTGCGTGTGTCTGTGTGTGTGCGCACGCTGGAGTCTTTCAGGGGTAACAACTAGATCTCGATGCCTGGCAGTCGTGCCACGGTGGCCGAAAAAAGAGAGCCCAGGCAACGCTGCTCCGGGGCGATGTTGGCAACTTTGATCTACAGTTCGTGAAAGTCTCTCGCCATCGTTGTGACAGCATAGAGTTGAACTTGAGAGATGTGAGCTGGCTCATGTCATTTTGAATTTCACCTAGAATTCTTCAAGAGCAGGAGAGCCCCTAGAAGGGTCGCCAGACAACTATCCGCCGGACAACGCGCAGCCAGTTTGGCCTTGTAGTTTCTTGATCTGCAGTCTGAAGTTTCACGTGTTGGCAATATGCACTGATTACAGCCGTATGGAGACCTGAAGGCATCGTTCACGCATTCAACTGCAACAACGGCCCCTCATTATGTGCAGTTTCGAGACAGGTGCCTGTGCGATAGCCAGTGGCTACGCAGCATTTTCCAACAGCACCCCGAAGATGCTCTGAGTGAAAGGTGCCTGAAGATCCGCTATAAGCACTTTGACATGTTCGGCTTCAAGTGCGCTAGTTAGCTTGGCAGGCGAAGGCCGGTGGATTTCGCGTTCGGGTGGCCAGCCTCACTGCCTCCGGCCTCCATGGAAGGTTTCTTGGAGCCGAGATCACTAGCGCAAGACTGATCCACCGATGCAAAATCAAGGACTAAGAAAGTCCTGTGCGCTGAAGTGAAGAGAACGAGTTGTCATCACGCAAAGCCCAGCTTGGCTCAAGCATGGTGCAGAACGCAAGACTTGCCGATTACTACGTAGCGTTGCTTCTAGGCTGCTGGGCAGGTGTCGTCTGAAGTTTTTGAAAGCAGCAGCGAAGAGTGACCTTGACGCAAAAAAGTGCTTGATTTCGAGTCTTGTGCTCGAGCGAGAAAACTGCTGGCCGTCTCATCAGCTTGCCCATCGAGGCAAAACATGAACAGTCCTGAGGCACCCAACGTGCCTTTTTTTAGGTACGAGAAAAAACGCTCGAACTACCGATTTCTGCTCGACCGCGCAAAAAACGCTCGCACCCCGAGAAACGCTCGACCAAATCCCTTCTTCCATCCAGAGGACGGCGGGCATTGTTACGTTTTTTGAATTTGCACTCGTTTGCGGATATTTGCGCTCGTTTTGCGGATACTTGCGCTCGTTTTGCACTTCGAATTCTGTTCGCTCCTTTCGAAAATCCAGCGACCGATCATCTTGGAGGACCGACCAGCCATGACCAGCCCGGTTTTTGGAAAAACGCTCGAAGCAGGAAAATGTGTACATTTACCGTATTTTGGTGACGACCCCTGGTTTTGCAACACGTTTGGGCTAAGGGCAGAAATTTAGGTAACGAAGGGTGCTCCAGGATCTCTTAGAGAATGCGATGAATCGTTGGAGCATTCTGGGGCTGTCTGTTGTTGAAGAAACCCGTCCAAAAGGTGGATGCTTGACCTCAACGACGCTGAAGCCACATTAACAGGACTGTGACTGAGAGCTGTGGGTCGGACATGGATTTGGATCTTGCCTGGATGGCTTCCGCCAAGATTTCGGTTGAAGGCGACGCTCAGACTGAGCCACACCAACAGGACCGTGCCTCAGAGCATTGGATCATTGCTTTGGATCTTGCCTGGATGGTTTCTGAAAAGTTTGGGCGCCAACACGCCTTTGAACGCCACCGCTGGAGATCTTGTCCTTGCAACGCAAGGCACGGCGCCCCAACTTCCTTGACGCAGAAAGGCCCGCACTCGGGTCACGTCGCTGTCTGCCCCGGATTCTGCATTTTCCGCCGTTACCATTCTATAGCCCATCAGGCGTAGCCCGCAACGCTTGCGACTTTGGGCTGACCCAAGGTGGTTTTTGTCAGAGAAAGACATTGGGCGTTTCTGTTGAGATTGAGTTTCACTCAGACCACGCATATCAGCCAAACCATACCTTCTTCACTCAGGCTGCCATGACGCTTTTGGCGATAGTGAGTGGCCTTGGTTGCTCGAACAAGGGTTTCTGATCGGCTTGCTGGGGCCGCAACTTGCCAGCCTTGACACGCCGCGCTTCTCGCACAGTTGCGTTTCCCCCACCAAAGCAAGATGACTGTGCGAGTAGTGTGTCTGCCCTTTGGGCTGCTGGAAAGCCCGCTCGGCTTGCCATAGCGTTAAGAGTTGGGAGACTGGCAACCATTGAAGGGGTCTCCGGGAATTATTTTAGCAAAAAATAGTAATTGGATTGCAACGGAGAATTGCAATCGAGGTCAGGTGGATTTCCATTTTGCACTTCTAGATTGCAACAGCTTTGAGCTGGGCTTTCATTTAGCAATTTCAATCAGTGACGGCAGCAACGGTCAATGCTGAATGGCATTGCTCCTGCAACAATGATGGACCTCCTTCACTGAGCGCGTTTGCTATTTTTTGCTAATTTTTGCTAATTTGTGCTAATTTTTGCTAATCTTGGCCAGGGCTTGGCGAACGCATTTGCACAAAATAGCAATATTTAGCAACCCTCTCGTGGTTTTGGCCCCCTGGAAGCTCATTTTGTGAGAGGGTTGCTATTTTTAGCTAATTTTTACTAATGTTCACTAATGTTTGCTAATTTTTGCAAATCTTAACCAGGGCTTGGCGAACACATTTGCAAAAAATAGCAATATTTAGCAACCTTCTCGTGGTTTTGGCCCCCTGGAAGCTCATGTTGCGAGAGGGTTGCTAATTTTTGCAAATCTTAACCAGGGCTTGGCGAACACATTTGCAAAACATAGCAATATTTAGCAACCCTCTCGTGGTTTTGGCCCCCTGGAAGCTCATGTTGCGAGAGGGTTGCTAATTTTTGCAAATCTTAACCAGGGCTTGGCGAACACATTTGCAAAAAATAGCAATATTTAGCAAACCTCTCGTGGTTTTGGCCCCCTGGAAGCTCATTTTGCGAGAGGGTTGCTATTTTTTGCTAATGGTTCCTAATGTTTACTAACTTTTGCTAATTTTTGCTAATCTTGGCCAGCGCTTGGCGAACGCATTTGCAAAAAATATAGTTCCAGTGCAATTTAAATTTGCTAATTTTGTTGCTATTTTTTGCTAAATAGTTATTCTACTGTTTCCAGAGGTTCCCTGCAATCCAAACTCTTAACCATAGCGCTTCCGCCGGAAAACAAGGCACGGGGCGGGGCTGCAACGGTTTGTGGTGGTGTTTTCTGAGCGACCGACATCGACCGACCAATTCTCCGACAGTCTAATACGAATTGATACGACCAGAGCACCGCAAATCAACACTAGAGATCTGCCTGTGAGACGAGATAGCCACCCCAGATTACCGAGACAGTGTTTTTGAAAACCGCTTGTTGGGCATACCGGGCCTGGGTGCCCTGGCAAAAAGAGAGCCCAACTGAGTCTTCCTCGGGACATGAGCCAGGCGTGTAAACGTCTCAGACCCCCCCCGCAACTTCGAAACCGAGGGGTGTGTCTCAATTAAACCTGTCGCGCTGGCCGGAGGTTGACTCCGGATTAATCCAAATGTTCTTGCTAAATCAGAACAACGCCCCAAACAGAGTTGTTGGCTTATAGTGGAGCCACCCTTGATTGGTATGGTCGTCCGGATCAATCCCTTTAGGCCCTCTTGGGAAAGCCAAGGACCTGCAGAAGCCCTTGAGGGTGAGACACCTGCAAACCTATAAGCATAACTTATGTTTCCAAAGTGAAGCATTCCGGGCGTGCCAATCAGTTCTCATTTTGTTCCCATCAAACCCTCGAAAAGCTCACCCCCTGAGGCCCTGACGTCCTGGACTTTCAGCTTTTTGGGCAGACCGTCTTGGTGGTAAACCAAAAAAGTCAGATCTTTCTATGGCCAATCCACTCAATCGGTGAGAACGTGAAGCATGAAAAAACATTTGTGGCCTCCCAAAGTGAAGCATTCCGGGTGTATCAATCTTGTGTTCTCGTTTTGTTTTGACCCATCGAAATCTCGAGAAGTGAAGCATGACACATGTTTGTGGGTCAAGAATGGGTATCCATTAATTTTGACCCATACCCACATGTCAATGTTTCCCATGCGCCGCGGAGGCTTCAACAGCGGCGCCGCGGCCGCGAGGGCCGCCTGGCGCCTCAGCCTCTCGCTGCTTGCTGCGCTGGGCCTCGCCGGGCTGCGCCGCAGCGAGCAGACGAGCGGCACGCAGCTGGCGGCGCTGGGGGAGGCGAGCCTCGGGCGCCAGCTGACCCCACGTAGTTAAACCCGGCAAAGCACAGGGTTAAGCTACTTAATTTACGTGGTTTGAAACTTCAAAAGTGTCGGGGCCCGGGACGCTGGGGGCCTTCGATCAATTATCGGTCAAGAGCATGCTGGGATGTTTGCCCCGTTTAGTGATGAGGTGATTTCATCATCGCAATTGGGGTAAATAGGGTTAGTGGCCATACCAGCATGGTTACAACCTACGTAAGTGAGTTGAAAGCCAAGGGCGCTAGCCTGGAGAGCTCTTTTGACATGACTTGGGTGCCACTGTCAACCCCGAAACATCCGCCTGGTCGTTGTGATCTTCCCCAGCATGAAGGTGGGCCACCTCTTCTTGGTCAAATGGAGGTTTGTCAGTCTTGGGTTCCCTGTAAAATGGCCCATACTTGCTTAGTGTCCTCAAAGGGAAGCCCTATTTAGCACCCAGTCATTGCTTTCGGCGATGAGCGAAATTGGCTTTCAGAGATGGCCGCTCTTGGATCACGCACCAACTAGCAGAAGAGCCATTTGGAAGTTTCCAGTCTTACATTCAAAGGGCTCCCTTTTTTGGAATCAGGGCGATTTAGGCAAGACAAGGATCCTATGACTGGATGTCTCTGAAACGTGGAGAGACCTGCGTTGTGTTCAAGTCGTTCCAAAGAGGGATTGCTATTTTGCTTGAAAAGCCTCCTGTTTTCGGTCGGTTAAGGGTGCAAGCTAGATGTAAGGTGCGCTTTTGCACGTAGCCCTTTCAGCCACGGCCTGAGAATGACCATAAGACCATGAGACGGGCATCTACCCTTTGCAAAGGGACTCAATTGGTGAAATGGTTCCACCCAATTGACAGAAATCTGAAAGGATACAAAAGGACGGGAGGGGTTCTCATGGAATGAAGTCCACCTTAAAAGAGGAGATACTTTCATTTGTGTTCCGGGTTCCCCAAAAGGACAGCTTTCTTCCTTTAAATCCCCTCATGAAAAAGTCGTCCTTTTGGGTTTCCCCAACAGGTTGCAGCTTTCCCTGTAGGCCGCTCTGTGGCGAAGGGCCGTCCAGCAGGGCGGTTCTGGAGTGGTTTGCTCCAGCAGCAGCTTGGCTTCGACCTTCCGTCTCCAGACCTCCCATGGTAAATTGACGTGAGCCATCAAATCCCGGGTAGATGAAGGGTGCAGCCGCCGGTTTGATTCTTTACCATGGGTTTTGGGCAGACCGTTTCACCAGGGTTTGGCTGACATGGAACCCAAAAGAAGGGGGCCCCCAAACCATATTCCTCTAAATAAGCATGGTGTTCATTGTCCCTCTTGTGGTGTTCCTTCGTTTCTCCTTTCAACCAGCAACAACATAATAATTTTTGCCAGGGGGTCGGAGCGGTCTCAAGCTTCAAGCTCATAGGATCAAATACCGCGCTCGCCTGAGGGTAATGAGGGTAACCCAAGCATCCTGCTGTTGTTGTTTTTTCAACAACAGCTTGCTTAGGTGTTTGGGGATATTCATAGGAGGGGCTGCAAGATTTAAGGCTAGTTGGTATGCTCGAAAGGGCACCATGAGAAAGTAGCTCACGCTCTTTGGGCACAACATTTGGGGCGTCTCTAGTCTTGGGAGTAGTTTAAACATACAGCTTGATGAATGATGGAGGAAAGAGATGGATGAGTGCGGATGGATCTTGAATAAGCGGTCAATCCCTCACCAACTAATCAAAGCTTCCTAGCTCTAGAAACTCAAGAATACAGACGCTATGACGTAGAAATCCGGGAGCAGGAGATAGGTAAGAAGAATGTGATTCCAAGAGGTACACAAGGTAAATAGAAATACTGCAATCCTAATCCTGATTATTTCTCATCGACATGTCAGCTGGTCGCTCCCAGGACATTCTCCCCATTGTTTGCAGAGAAACCCTTTTCAGCATACCACTGCATTTTTTTGTCTATGGATTCTGGATAATTCTGCCGCGTTGAGCATCTGGCAAGCTCCTCTCAGGCTCGAATCAAATGGCCGAATGGCCACTGCGTTTCATGTCGCTTTAAAAGGGGAACTGCGATGAGCGGGGAAACGGCACCCAACACAGACTTTTGAAGGATGGTGTCCACAACATTCTTGTGCAGTGGCCACTTCGGGGGTAGCTGCAGCAGTCTGGGTACCACGAGCTTTAAGGCAATTGGTGCATACCCCAAAAATGAGATTTCGGCTTGGTGTAAAATATGGCATGCACCATTCACCGATTGCAAACCTAGAGTCTAGGAAATTGATGCATACCGGTCATTTTTTGCGTCCAAACCACCCCCAATTCCAAAAAATGGAGCGCACCCCAAAACTTGTGTCCAAAGAGCCACTCCGAGGTATCCAGGGTAACCCAAGCAACGCGGTCGGAGAGCAGCAATCCAGATACGCAGGGCCAAGGCTATTTGAAGCTTTTGTTGGAAAATGCAAGTGCTCGTGGTTCCCTGTTGGTTTTGAATGAGACTGGCCATGACCTGCGAATGCTTCATTTGTTGATGGTCGAATCCGGTGAGGTGTATAGATCACTTTGATGGAGTTTGTATTTACTATACTATCTGTTCTAGTCTAGTCCAAATTCTATCCAAACTGTGAAATGACTGCTATCGATTTATTTCTGGGAATTATCAGCGTAACATTCAATCAACCGCACAACCACGTGATCATTATTCCGATGTCCACCAAAGGGTTCCGCCGAAAAGTATGTTTACCTTCTGAAAACAAGGATCATGTCCCCACAAGTTCCACTCTTTGATCCACCCTTTGGCGTTTCCCTTTGTTTCTTGAGAGCGGGTGTTGGTGGGGATGTGATTTGTGATGGAACATGATCAACAAAACACGGTCTTTCGACGTTTTCCCCTTACGAGTCGATCTGATGTCAGTCGACCAGATCGAAGGCGTCATCAGTGCCTGCGAGAACTCCTCCCAGTGGCTGCGCGCCTGTGCCTTTGCATCGAGGGCCATGGATGGAGACAGGAACGGTCATTTCGTGTTTTTTCTTCTTGGCAAGAGAGGATGTTCACCCCCAACTACTGCCACAACAGGCAAAAAGTGGGGGTGACTAACCTTGACATGTTTGGACGTTGTTTTGTGTTATGCCCTTGATGTTCTCTTAATTGCTGGCTTGGGGTAGTGGAAACCATCTAAGAAAGAAGCTAATAGTAAATAAGAGCAACACATCCTGCTAGGTAGTGGCTGGTTGGCCAACATACCCTGGTAGGTAGTGGGCAAGTATCATCGCAATTTGGCAATAGTGGGTGATTAGTAAAAGCACCCCGGCAGGAAGTGGGGCTTTAGCCTGGTAGGTAGTGGGTGCTGTGCTTGTATGTTGTAGGATCTTTGTCAAAGTTGAGCCCTAGTGGTATGGAGGCGGACTTTCTTGCCTTGAGCTTTGAGATTGGGTTGGAGTTTGGACCCCGTGTTTCTGAACTAACGTGGTTTTGTTGGGCTGTGGGAGTGTTTGTTCTTGGGTATTTGTTGGGTGGGTTGTTTAGGGAGACCAACTGATTCTTGGGGCGAAAGCTAGATGTCCCGCCTGCGATGTTTGCTCTGTCCCCGATCTGAGTTGGGCGAACAGGTCCACTAGATTAATTTGGAACTCCCAAATTGCTTTTGGCTGGAAATTCAACCCACTTCGTAAAAAAATAGGTAATGACCAACCAAGCGGCGAAAAGCCAAAGCTAAGCCATGGGCAGAAATCAGCTTCGGAGCCAACCGTGGGCAAGCCGGCTCACAATGCCTTAGTTTGCGGTGACACTATAAGGCCGGCCTCAATTCTGAATAGCCGTGTTGGTAGAATCAAAAGTCAATGTTAGTCACACTTAGTGGGGCTTCCTCCCGGAGTTTCTGGACTTGAAGCTTTTTGGGAAGACCTTAGGCGTTCGACAAGGACTCTGTGCGGTTTCAGACGGGAAACCCATGTTAGTGGTACCCGACAGAAGTGAAATGACCAAAAGTTCTCATGTTGGGTGCCCAGGTGCCCAGCTGGCTGTCATGTCCACCCAGCAGGTGTCCCCCAACGTTCTCAGCTTCAGCACGGGCCCCAGCCAGGAGCCCGACCGATCCGAGCGAGCTGATCGTTTTCTTCGGGCCCTTTTGACGTTTCAAAGAGCGCCTGGTGCTTGGTAGGCTTTTCCTAGTTTTTTCTGATGCGCCTGGTTGTCCAGTTGTTTTTGCCTCAAAACTTGATTGAAGGCTTTCCCATGGGTTCCCAATGGGTTTTTCAATCAAAACATCTCCAGGATATTCTCCTGGAAGTTGAATTGGGAGGGCTTTGGGAATCTAGCCTAAGCCGTTTTAAGGGGGAGAGACCCCGATCTTGAGGATTTCAAAGCTTGGATGAGCCTTGGATAAGCCCAGGCTTGGCTTGGATAAGCCCAGTCTAAGCAAGTCTAATTTCCTGTACAAGTTCCTGTAGATTTATTCTTTGAGTTTTCAATGTTCGGCCCCTCCCCTTTCCACTCCACTGCTCTTCCTACACGTGTCCAATGCTTTTCCTGCTTCTTCCCATGCTGTTCCATGTTTTTCCTTTGCATGAGGAAAACTACTGGAGTCATCTAGCCTGCATCTTGGGTGAAGAGATTCCAATAGCCAAAAACATAAGATACAGTGGATGGACGAAATCCTGCACCACCTAAGAACTGTAAATTCCAACAAACAATGTTTTCTCATGGTTTCCAAGTGGTGCAGGATTTCGTCCATGCAGAGTATGTCTTGAGATCAAGGGCCACCTGAAGGCAGGGGGGGGTGCCCCAAAAAGGGTGCCGGCCTTTTCTTGGCGGTTGTCAAGATAGGGGAATGCCTGTGGCCGATCATCCCTGGTTTGTGGGCCTGTTTGGTTTTTGGGGGTTTGATGTTCCCCCTATTTTAAGGGTCATAAAAGGGACAGGGTGGGTTACGTATGCTTGTTGCAGAGGGTTCCAAAGTGTAACCCCGCATGTAGACGGATAAGACATGAACTAAAATACAGCTTACACAATGTTAATGTGGTTGCACAATGGCATGTTGATGAAACGGCGAACCCTGAATGGGTGTGTCTCAAAGTAAGGAGACCCCTTCCGGGTTGTTTCCTTTTGGTCTCCTTTCTAGATATTTGTGGTTTGTGTCGGGGGAACTTGGGTAAGTTAAGATAGTTTGAACCTCGCCTGACGCTCCGAGTAGGTCTCTCAGGGAACTAGATATTTTGTCATTTCCCATCTCTTGCGAATTACCCAACTTGTGCATTCTTAGCTCTTCAATTTCGAATAAGAGTTCAGGCTTTTGCAAAAACATAAAGAATTAGCTTATCACTGAAATGACCACGGAATTTTCACAGGGAAGCAGCCATGCCAAGTGCTTGGCCGATCTGACGCGCCAAGGCAGCGCGCTCAGCGCGTGCCACTGGCGCCGGGCGCTGGAGTTCTTAGGCGCCATGGAGCTGCGACGGGTGGCGCCCAACAAGGTGAGCTCCTCAGACGCAAAACTTGAGGAGAGTCGCGCGTCGGCTCGATGCCCGGTGGCTTTCCCTGGGAACAAAAGAATCAGAATCCGATTATTTTTTGGTTGGTTGAGTTTGAAGGAATTGGAACCCAAAACCCTGCAAAAAAAGGGAAAGAGGGCGGAATGACTCAGTTCAGTTGTCCAAACTTTTGACCTGTTGGTTTCCCCAGTTGGTTGATCCATATTCCATTTAGGCGATTTAGGGCCCCCCAAATGACCATAGGTAACTTTTCTCATGTGGGTGAAATATAATCTTTCTGGTGGTGTTTACCCAATGGTCATATCAACCACCAAATGGGTGGCTTCCTTTTTGGTATCGTCTAACGCCACCCATGAAGCCCTTTTCCCAGACAGGTCGGATGCTATTTGTCAGGTTTCGCAATGTCGCGAATTCGACTTCTGCTTTGAGTCTTTGGGCTGTATGCTCTTTGACCTCCCTGCCTAAATGGGCACAACTGTTATAGGCAGGAAAGCCAAGGCCCCAACTTTCGAGGGTTTGGAAAGAACCTTCTGACGGAAGGGTCCCATTCGAAGCTTTCTGACGGGATATGGGCCCGAGTTTGTCCCTAGAAGGTGGCAATCCGTCAACTTGTTGGCACACTTCAAGTAATCCTGCACGGGTTCCCTGAAAAGGCATACACAAATGAAGGTGACATGAGCCCTGGACAATATTAGTTGTTCCCACGATACGCGAAACATTGGATTGAACCCCTTGGTTTTTGTATGAAAATTGGGGGGGGCGGGGCCCTCATGTTTTTCTCCAATTGAAAGTTGAGTACCAACAAATTTGTAATTGTTTTAGCTCGTAGTTGAATTATGCACTTTGTGTTTCCAGGTGCTTTGCGCAAATCATAATTAACAGGGTTGTGGCTTTGGGCATTGATGCAAAGGGACCCGAGAGCAAAATACTCCATCCCCAGTTGAAGACATCCTCATGGAGGAAGGAATTGGGCATGTGCCACATTGGGCTCTCTTGCGAGGCCCAGCTTGACTTTTTGATTCCGCCAAGGCTCAGTTGGAGGTTTTTAGGGAGCCTCCAAAGGGGGCCCTGGCGCCCATTGAAAAGCTGGGTGTCACGAACGGCGTCACTCCATTTTTGTTTAGGTTGGAAACATCAAGCTGAGGCGGCGCGCGAATGGATCGATCCGGGGATTTGAACGAAACTGGCTTCACACCGAACACAAGTTGTGTTTGCTTGAAACCACATTCTGACGTTGGTACCACCGAAATACAACAAGCGTTTAGTAGCGGTTCTGGCCCCTTGAGAATGGCAACGGTATCCGGAATTTGGACTTGATCCACAAGGGGTTCTTGCTGTTAGAGGCACCTGGCGCAGAGTTTGGCAGAACTAGCCTAAACCAAAACACAGCTGCAACCTACGTTTGCTTAAGAATACAGTTTTTTTTTTCACTGTTCCCATTACAGGGAATTCAGCACAACTGAACACATTGTTTTTTTTTTTTTTCAGGGGACTTAGGCAAATGGTGGTAACCTATTGCCGGTTCCTGGCACGGGGTGAAATTTCTTGCAAGCCTTCTTGCGGGAATTTGAGTTGCACTGAGTGGCACCCACAATTCGAAGGGTTGATTCCTTTTCCATTCTTTCCAACCACCGTTCTGTTGGAAAACCCGATCCGTTTCCATGGATTTCCGGAGGTTTTCTAGAAAGAAGGATCCCTGGAAAGAATGGGGAAGGTAGCACTAGAATCACTGAACAATGGTTGGTACACATCATCAGGAAAAACATGTTTTGCAAAGTCCCTAGTCGAACATAGCCAGTTTGCTTTGCCTGCAAGGCTTCACTGGAGCTGTGGGGGCTTGCGAGAAAGCGGTGCGCTGATTTTCGAATCCATCGGAAGATTGTGGACCTGACGATCCAGCGGAGGGTAGCTGCAGGCAGGGGTGTTGTTGCACCGTAGGGGTGCCCTCCGATAGGCCCTCAAGGTTCACCAGTGCCCGCTCTTTTACCCCTTTTTTGGTTGGGAGATTCGGTTCCCCTACCAAAATAGACTACAGAAAAATGCTGGTACCCTTATTCTAACCTCTCTACTGATCTGGGTTTATCCCATTTCCCTTTTTGGAACCTCCAAATGGCAGTTTGAAGCGGGAGTTTTTTGCTCCCCTTCCAACGTCAACCAAAAACTGTTGATTCTTTTTCCCCGAAGCCCTCCCCTTGGTCCAGGATGGGCCGACGGATCACCTGGCGTGCACGATGCGACTCGCGAGGAGCTCAACACGCGACACCGAGCCCGCGAGGTGAGTTGAGCGCTTCCGCGCGAGTACGCGGAGAGTCTGAGCTGCTGGGAAAAAGCGCTTGGGAGAAGTGGGGTTCTCACACCGCCGGCTCAGAAATTGGACATGTTTGTTTCTTTTAGGAAGTCTTTGAAATGTAGTGGCTTTGCACGCCCCACAATTAGGATGACTCCAGTGGCGTTCAATCAGGCATCTGTTTATTGGCAGACTTGGCTTTTAACAGTTGTTGCCGTTTCCTTTATTTGGGGGTATCCTTTTCTCCCTACTGTTGACCCACTACCCATGATACTGCATAGGAGGGTATGATTTCAAGACTGTGGCATCCCCGTTAGGATACGATAACGACCTCCGACGCCTACCACTCGCTGGGAGCAGGACCGCCGCCGGAACTCGGAACTCGCGGTACTCGGGTAGGGTGCGCCGCCCATTAGCTAGTTGGTGAGAAGGGACCACATCCTTACCCCTTTTTTTGGTTGGGGAGAGTTCCCCTACTAAAATAGACTACAGAGAAAAGTTGGTACCCGTATTCTAGCCTCTCTACTGGAGGACCTAGTCAGAGTGCCATCAATTTATACGCTAGACTATACGTCCATATTTGTTGAGAAGGGACCACCACGTTAATTAATTGTTCCCAGCGGGACACCAAGAGAAGTCTTCAAGTTGTTTCTTCCAGATCCCCCCCCCCCCCCGCCCAATGTCAAATAACATTATGACACTGACCACTGGGCTTTAGAGAGGAAGGAAAAAGATAAGCTTTCTTGCAACAGGGTGTTGTTCCCGCTTCTATGACTCTGTGCAATCAGTGTCCGAATGCTGTCGGCTTGCGATGCTTTCATGCTCAGAGTGAGATTGGTTGCTTGCTTGCTTGCTTGCTTGCTTGCTTGCTTGCTTGCTTGCTTGCTTGCTTGCTTGCTTACTTGCTTGCTTGCTTGCTTGCTTGCTTCAGTGGAAGCCCTAAATATTGCAAGCGCCACCAATGCACATGTTGACACCATTTCTGTGGCATCGCCCGCTGCGTGCGGACCTCTCTCCCCCACTTACAATGTTGAAGCCAAGCCCGTATCCCGTCTTCCGAGGCCCAATATATTGCAAGTTCAACATTGTATCAGGGGAAGGGGGCCCACAGATATCATGTCACAGTGCTTCCCTTAGTGGACCGTGCCCTTTGTTTTTCTGCTCCGCACTTGCAATATTTAGGGCTTCAACCGTCTCGCGTAGACTGTCCATCGCTTTTTGCGTCCGCGCCCGTCGCTCCGCACCGTCTCTTTGTCTGCGTGCGAAGACTTTGGAGAGACTTGCCTTGCTCAGCCCACACACGTGCACAACCTGCAAGGGTTTGGAGACGCCTGCCTTCACACAGACATGCGAAACTTGTGAAACTTGGCCAGAACTCGTCCTGAAACTCGTTGGTATTTGCGTGAAACTCGTGAAACTCGTGAAACTTGGAAGAAAAATAACCTTTACTTATTTTTCTTCAAAGTTTCACGAGTTTCACGAGTTTCACGCAAATACCAACAAGTTTCAGGACGAGCTCTCCAAGTTTCACAAGTTTCACATGTCTAGGCTGCTTTGGAAGGCACAGCCTTGCTGTAACTGCTCACCCCAGACGTCTCGCGTAGACTGTCCATCGTTTTTTTGCGTCCGCGGCCGTCGCTCCGCACCGTCTCTTTGTCTGCGTGCGAAGACTTTGGAGAGACTTGCCTTGCTCAGCCCCCACACGTGTGCAACCTGGGGTTTGGAGACGCCTGCCTTTGCACAGACATGCGAAACTTGTGAAACTTGGCCAGAACTCGTGCTGAAACTCGTTGGTATTTGCGTGAAACTCGTGAAACTCGTGAAACTTGGAAGAAAAATAACCCTTACTTATTTTTCTTCCAAGTTTCACGAGTTTCACGAGTTTCACGCAAATACCAACAAGTTTCAGGACGAGCTCTTTCCAAGTTTCACAAGTTTCACATGTCTAGGCTGCTTTGGAAGGCAAACACAGCCTTGCTGTAACTGCTCACCCCAGACAGTGGAAGCCCTAAATATTGCAAGCGCCACCAATGCACATGTTGACACCATTTCTGTGGCATCGCCCGCTGCGTGCGGACCTCTCTCCCCCAGTTACAATGTTGAAGCCAAGCCCGTAACCCGTCTTCCGAGGCCCAATAAATTGCAAGTTCAACATTGTATTAGGGGAAGGGGGGCCATAGATATCATGTCACAGTGCTTCCCTTAGTGGACCTGTGCCCTTTGTTTTTCTGCTCCGCACTTGCAATATTTAGGGCTTCAACCGTCTCGCGTAGACTGTCCATCGTTTTTTGCGTCCGCGCCCGTCGCTCCGCACCGTCTCTTTGTCTGCGTGCGAAGACTTTGGAGAGACTTGCCTTGCTCAGCCCACACACGTGCACAACCTGCAAGGGTTTGGAGACGCCTGCCTTCACACAGACATGCGAAACTTGTGAAACTTGGCCAGAACTCGTCCTGAAACTCGTTGGTATTTGCGTGAAACTCGTGAAACTCGTGAAACTTGGAAGAAAAATAACCTTTACTTATTTTTCTTCAAAGTTTCACGAGTTTCACGAGTTTCACGCAAATGCCAACAAGTTTCAGGACGAGCTCTGGCCAAGTTTCACAAGTTTCACGTGTCTAGGCTGCTTTGGAAGGCAAACATAGCCTTGCTGTAACTGCTCACCCCAGACCGTCTCGCGTAGACTGTCCATCGTTTTTTGCGTCCGCGCCCGTCGCTCCGCACCGTCTCTTTGTCTGCGTGCGAAGACTTTGGAGAGACTTGCCTTGCTCAGCCCACACACGTGCACAACCTGCAAGGGTTTGGAGACGCCTGCCTTCACACAGACATGCGAAACTTGTGAAACTTGGCCAGAACTCGTCCTGAAACTCGTTGGTATTTGCGTGAAACTTGTGAAACTCGTGAAACTTGGAAGAAAAATAACCTTACTTATTTTTCTTCAAAGTTTCACGAGTTTCACGAGTTTCACGCAAATGCCAACAAGTTTCAGGACGAGCTCTGGCCAAGTTTCACACGTGTCTAGGCTGCTTTGGAAGGCAAACATAGCCTTGCTGTAACTGCTCACCCCAGACGTCTCGCGTAGACTGTCCATCGCTTTTTGCGTCCGCGCCCGTCGCTCCGCACCGTCTCTTTGTCTGCGTGCGAAGACTTTGGAGAGACTTGCCTTGCTCAGCCCACACACGTGCACAACCTGCAAGGGTTTGGAGACGCCTGCCTTCACACAGACATGCGAAACTTGTGAAACTTGGCCAGAACTCGTCCTGAAACTCGTTGGTATTTGCGTGAAACTCGTGAAACTCGTGAAACTTGGAAGAAAAAATATTTTTCTTCAAAGTTTCACGAGTTTCACGAGTTTCACGCAAATGCCAACAAGTTTCAGGACGAGCTCTGGCCAAGTTTCACAAGTTTCACGTGTCTAGGCTGCTTTGGAAGGCAAACATAGCCTTGCTGTAACTGCTCACCCCAGACAGTGGAAGCCCTAAATATTGCAAGCGCCACCAATGCACATGTTGACACCATTTCTGTGGCATCGCCCGCTGCGTGCGGACCTCTCTCCCCCACTTACAATGTTGAAGCCAAGCCCGTATCCCGTCTTCCGAGGCCCAATATATTGCAAGTTCAACATTGTATCAGGGGAAGGGGGGCCACAGATATCATGTCACAGTGCTTCCCTTAGTGGACCGTGCCCTTCTCTGCTCCGCACTTGCAATATTTAGGGCTTCAACCGTTGCTTGCTTGCTTGCTTGCTTGCTTGCTTGCTTGCTTGCTTGCTTGCTTGCTTGCTTGCTTGCTTGCTTGCTTGCTTGCTTGCTTGCTTGCTTGCTTGCTTGCTTGCTTGCTTGCTTGCTTGCTTGCTTGCTTGCTTGCTTGCTTGCTTGCTTGCTTGCTTGCTTGCTTATGTGTATGCGTTAGTTTGTTTGTTTCGTGCCTTGTGTTCATTTGTTCGGTGGTGTGGTTTTTCCCGACAGCTCAGAAAGTTTCCCTCAGCCAGGACTGCTGGGGGTCCAGCCCTCAGAGGCATCATTCGATGGGAGCCGGTGGGCCTTGAACTCGTGATGAGACTCAGTGAGGGGCTTAAACTAACCCCAGTTGCAGTGGGGCCCTTTTTACCCCTTTTTTTGGGGGAGGGTTCCGTTTGAAACTCAACCAACCCAAAAAAGATGCCCCTTCTTTCACATGGCCATTGGGCATCTGAGTTACTAGAGTGAACTAACCGGTAGGATTGTCACTAGTAATTTTGCTCATGCGTGACCGGACCGTTGGGCTGGAAATCCAACGCAGCGGGTTCTCTCGATTTAGTGCAAGCAAGCAAGAAGGCAAGCCAGCCAGCAAGCAAGGAAGCAAGCAAGAAGGCAAGCAAGCCAAAAAGCTTCAGGTGAGTCATACTTGTTTCCCTTGTTCCATTCTTGCAATATTCCGGCATCACTCGTCGATTTCATTTCATTGTCACGCGTGAGGTTCAGTTTAGTTCTTTCTGCCCTGCTTGTGCAATACTTCGTAAATCATGGGCACTGGTCATCCAGCAACTGACTGCCATGGCTGCCTTGCTTTCGAACAAACCGGGCATTCATGGTGGTTGTTGGGAAACATGTTATCCCCATTTTTGCCTATTGTGGTTTAGATTTGAATTTTTGCTCCCCTTCCAACGTCAACTAAGCATTAATTGCACAGAAGGTTGAAGGAAGCGATACATACTTTTGTCACGGGCTTACAGCAACAGCGCTGAATCGAAGAGGCGCGGGTCGTCCAAAAAGGGCATGGAACTCCGTAGATGCTCATTCGTTGCACGAGGGTCAAGCACTGTGATTGGGATTGCGGGAAGTAGGTTTGGCAGTTCCAGCTGGTTTGTTGATCCGTTGGAGAAGATGTGGGTGTTTTGTAGTTAAGGGAGCCCCCTCCCCCAAAAAAACATGGTGGTTTTCCTTTTGCTTTCCGTTAAAAACGACCAAAAAAGGGCTGCCCTCAAAAAGCAAGACGCTCCCGTTTGTATGTCGTTAGTGGCTACTGTGTTGCAGAGCCCGATCGGCGTGGAGGCCAGGGAACGATGGCCAACATAAGCAGCGGCGTGTCAAACACTGGGGATGCTTCCTCGCTTGCCCAAAACCGGCCTTTCGACTTGTTGGTTCTTCCATGTTGGCCCCTTTTTGAGCCAGTCTCAAAAAGTTGATCCGGATGTTTTCAGGTACTAGCTTGGTGAGCTTCGGATTGCGTATATTCTCGAAAGCATCCCCCCGTTTATTGCACACGAGCTTGTCTGGGCAAGCTTCGGACTGGAGGACCCAAGCGAGTCTTTACAGCTCCCAGTGTTTGCCGTGGCTTGAGCGCACCTGGAGGCAGGTCATTATTAGCTTTGGGAATATGACCTTATGTACTGGGATTTGGCCGGTCTGTTTGGTGTGGTTCCCACAAGTGGTCAACCTACGAAGGGTTCTGAACATCTACTAGCGCTGGTTGCAACTCCAATCGGTCGGAGGCAGACTTACGCTACGCTTGGCGGAAGCCGAGGCATGCGACACCCCGCAACTGCGCCATGTGGGAAGCCCGGCTTGGCCTTCGCCGGATAAAGAAGCGGAGGTAGCGGTTCCCTCGTTGGATCTCCACTGACACACACACACACAGACGCACAAAAGCAGAGTTGGATTTGGGCAGGGGGCTCAACTAGAGCTGTTTTTTTGTTTGCTTCGTATCTTGCGGATGAGGAATACAATTCCGAGCTCCGGAAAGCTGGTAAGGTGGAACTTTGGTTTGCCTGATTCAGGGGCCAACTTCTACCTTATGTTTGTGCCAAGCAGGTTGAACGCGGCTGACACTTTCCTTTTTGGATCTTTACACTGACAAAAGGCGTTGATCATTTCAGGAAGGGGTCCAACTACTGTAGCTGTGCAACTGCGTGGGATGGTAGTGACAATATCGCCACAGGTTTCGCTGATTGCAAGAGCTGCGATCAGAATGAGTCAGACAACCAGGGTTCACTAATTCGCCTATGTTCATTATGGTCACTGTATATTTTCCCAATCAAGACACATGTGCCACAAGGATTGCCTGATGTGTGGAGCAATGGATCCCAGTTGCCGTATAGTAGGCAACCAGCAATGGTCCAATCAGCTGTTCTCTTTAGCAACCTTGTCAGGTAGCAACCATTTAATTGGGTATGTGTGAAGTAAGTAAAGGCATTTCAAAAGTCCTGTGGCTTTCATGTTGGTTTCTCTAGGTGAAAAGGGGCCCGGAAAATCAGCCCATCCCCAGGTTTGACGCCCTTTCGGACCCCGGATCACCAGGGGGGTGGCTATTTAAAGAACCCGAAAGGAACCCTAGGGAACCCTAAAGAACCCTTGGGCTCTCAACTAGCCACCCCCCTTGTACCTAGCCCCCTTCGGGATTCCAGATATGAATTTCTTAACTGAGGTAAAGTTGGTCAACATTTTGGCGGGGATGCATGTCCATGAATCTTCGAGGGGAGTTTTTCTGCTGTAATTATGTCCACCAACAATTTTCAAGGGCATTCCCCTTGGCCTTTGGACAAGATTTATTCGGTCCACCAACCATCTGGGGGTCTCTTTTCAAGGGGACCCCTTAAAACGGTTTCTCTTTAAACCTGCCGCACATTTTGCGCTTGGAATCCCGAAGGGGGCTAGGTACAAGGGTGGAATCCCCTCCAATGGTTTCCCTTTAAACCAGCCGCTGATTTTCGGCCACTCACAAAAACGTGATTGCCCCAGCCATTTGGGTTCCATGTACCCCAAAACAGACCCGGCACCCAGGCCAAAATCATAGGCAAGTTTGGTTGGTTTGAAGTTGCTTTTCATTGTTTTAAGGTTTACCAACCACTCACTCCCTGAGTTGATAGACTTTAAACTTCTTGGGAGTGACCCATAAACAAGCTCGGGCCCCTCAAAAAAAACAACTCCGAGGCATCCTCCGCCGCGGCGCGGCTCTGCTCCCTGGGAGATGCAGAGGACAGCTTGTTTTTTTGGTTTTAAAGATCACCTGAGCCACGTGCTCAAAACCTGGGTAGATGAAGGTTAAGGGACGATCCCCTTGCCATAAATAGCTGCGGATGTCTGCCTTCTTAGTTCTTGAAGCATGGTTCTGGGATTACGACCATTTTAATACCGGGTTTGATTGCGACTCACTTTGTGGGCCAACTTGTAGTGACTTGCCGTTTTGGTTGGATGTTCAAAGGGGAAGTATCGGGTCCCCCGTGCCAGGGATCGCAGAGAAACTTTGTTCCCATCCCTTGTCAACTTGGTTCGGATTTCTTGGTGGCTCCCAGCCATCCCCTTAGCTTTTTAGCCAATTTTTGTGTTTACTGGTAGTTTCCATTTGGCCCACTAAAAGTTAAACTTTTAGCAGGGGATCTGAGGGCAGCCCAGATTCCTCATCCGGATCGGGGAAGGCAAACACCTGCAATCCACCAGCAACTAGGGCACGGAGTCAGAACTCTGTTCCCTTCCGGGTTGAACATCCAAGGTCCAAACAAGGTCTGCTTGGCCTGAGGCTGCATGGGACCGTTCTTCTGGGGCCTTTGCCGTGACATCGCAGAGACACGCCCAATTTCGGGGATTCCAGCAGGGGAGGGCAGTGAATATACTGTAGGTTTGAAAGCCTATATCTAGGTCCCCCAGTGGTGCCCCTTTACCCTTTTTTGGGGGAGGGTTCCCCTACTAAAATAGACTACAGAAAAAAGGGTGCCCTTATTCCAACCTCTCTACTGGAGAACCTAGATATACTTGTGGATTCAACAAGCCATGCTATATACAAAAAAGAGGGGTGGGTTCTTCCAGCGGCTTTTCCTTCGGATCAGATAGCAGCTTCAGCCTGCCCAACTCGTAGTTGTCCGCGTCTCCATGCCCATGCTCAAATGCCAAGCTGCACGGGTCACCCCCATTTCGTGTGGGTGAAAACAGGACACTGCAGGTCCCAAATGGGAGTCTTCAAGCGCCTGAAATCTTTGTTTGTGCGAGCCAGGACTGCAAGGTTCTGCCTGGTCTTCTGGTCTTCTGGATGTAGAACCACAAGTTCATGGGTTTTGGTTTTGGTTGCACTTCTTACATGCTTGAAGGGGTTTGGATCATCAATTCCTGTCACAAAGGAGTCCGCTGACTGCTGACACAGTTCTGGCCTGACACAGATCCACCAGGTTTCTGGTTGTTTTGAACGGTTCTCAACCTTACTTGTGGGGCAGCCCTGTAATCCCGCATCAGAATGTCACAATTGGGTTCTCCCTCTGGCAAGGCGCAAAGGTCCCCCGCGGTTGGGCAATATTGAGGATGCCTTCAGATAAACCCAGTCAGAGTGAAACTGAATCTAAAACTGCAACCCAGGGTAAAATCACCATGCAACCCAGTGTAAAATCACCAAATCTGTGAGGATGTCTTGCTATAACTGGCCTTTGGATCTGACTTAAGCCACTCAGGAGACTGAGCCCGCCCGGCACCCCAGCCGGACCTCTCATAGCTTCGCTTGGTCCAAAGGCCCTCTTGGCAAAGCACAAAACGAAACGGGCGGTTGGCATAGTATGCCTTTCAACATTTGTTTTGCAATCTTAGGCTATGGACCTTTACTCACGGTTGTTGTTGAGAAACATGTTATATGTTTGCTTATCGTGGTTTAGTGGTCGAAATCCAACCACTTAACTGCTAAGAAATAATTTGTTGCTCCCCTTCCAACGTCAACCAAGTTGCTGTTGAGTGAGCATCCTTTGGGTTAAACGGGCGAAAATTGACCGGGGTTTGGGATCCGCAGACCAGTCGAAGGCCATGGAGCCCAGCGTCCGGGACTTGTGGAAATGAGATGTGAATAGCCCGACTTTTGCGTACCCCTGGAACTTGGAACCTGCCTGTGAACAGACCTCTCCAATGAATCAAATCAAATAATAGCCACGTGCTTTTTGTGAGCGCGGCAAAAGTCTCACAGCCGAACAAAACGGTCTCAGATTGAGTCGACCCACATGCATATGGAAGGCTGCAGCTATCAGGTTGTTCCTACAGCTACCGACCGCGTCAAGATCCTGGGGGGTCCGTTCAGTCAAAGGGGACAGCCCGTTTCTTACAGCAGCCCAAAACGGGCACCTCTGATCTTCCATCGCGAGATCAGAGGTCCGAGAGGCTGAGTGTCCATGAAAGGAGCCCTGCACTGGCTGATTTTGAAGGCACACACATGGTTATTTGTTGGCAAGCATTTTACATGTTTGCTTATTGTGGTTTAGTGGTCGAAATCCAAATCCACTGAACTGCTAAGATTTAAGTGTTTTGCTCCCCTTCCGGGGATTCCAACATCAACCAAGCATATGTGCCTCTTCTTGCATCCAGGTCAAATCGAATTCTCTTTTTGGTCTCTTTTCAGTGGCCCCCCAAGGCTAGCCGTTCTTTCTAGATCCTCAAGAATATATTTGGTTTCTCCTGGCCGAATGATTCAGGCACGTGATTTGTCCCTGGAGCCAGTCGGGGAGCCTGGAAATTGGCAACTTGCGATCCTTTCGGTATGTTAGGTGTGTAGGGGATGTGTGTTCAGAAAGATGCACATGCAGAAGATGTATTTGTGTCCTTTAAGCAGAACTCACAGTATGTTCTGGAATTCCACACTGGTTCACATTTGATGTCGCCCCTTCCCAGAAATCACACTCTCTGTTCTCAGTAACACCCCCAAATACAACGCAGTTGGGGTTGGTGGGGAATTTGTTTTTTAGGACGTGGTTCATTGTTGCTTGGTATTGGCCTAGTTGCAAATTAGTGTCCGGGGTAGGGGGTTTGGAAGGCATAATGTTTGCCGTAATAATAGCCAGAGATTGCAGAGGTCCATAAGCAGGGTCCTCGTGTCCAAAAGATGTATACCTCCACCCCGCCTTCCCCTAAAGGTAGGGCGAGGATTAGTGAAACAGTGAAGAAGACTTTAGCTCTTACGCAGACACTGTAAGATGTCCCAGTATTTGTCCATAGTTACAACAATAAGATACTTGCGCACCAGAATTTGGCAATTTCATTTTTTCCGCACTTTTACATCATATTGCCAACATGTCGACATTCTGCTGCCACCAGTAAGGTTTATTGACAGGATTTTCCATAAGACTCACAGCAGGCGACCAGCAGAGAACCAGAAATGCATGGCATGTGAAAGAGATAGAATAATAGATGGTTGCGATGGAAGTCTTTTGGATTTTCCCTTCAAAGGTCATCCAAATGGGACCGCTATCCCAAGTTGCGTGGCTCAACCAGCCCGTCTCCCTCCAAGATGGTAGCCTGGAAGTTACCTTCACTAAATCCGAGAGGGGAGACGAGTTCCCGCAAACCGAAATGAAGTGAGAACCAGCTAGTTCAAACTCAATCCGGCGCAAGTAGTACATGTTTGGGAAACACGATTTTGAGATGCAGAGCCAACCCCCCAACATCTAGAACACAAATTGGATGCCCTTGTCGGGAATTTCTTGAGAACTTCCCCCGTATGGTGTTATTTCTCAATATTTTTTGGGGACTCGTTCTATTCCCCGCGATGATCAACACCCCTTTGGGTAGAAAATCGATTTGAACTCCGTTGGTCTCCCTTTACTTCCATTTGGTTAAGAATATGTTTTATTTTCCCCTGTTGGTTTTAAAGGGAATCTATCTCTACTGGAAAAAATAGTTACTCCCCTGCATTGGCAGTTTCTGGATTGGCAACGCTTCCTCCAGGGGACTTAAGCAAATGGAGGTTTAGGGGCCACATATTTCTTGTGCCGATCGTGTTTTCGGAGCTGCAATTTGACGCGCCCGGAGTCCTCGGTTCAACAGGTGTGGCACTGTTCCTGCCCTCGAGCAACTGGATCTAGGCTGATGAGCAACCCTTGTTGACAGCATCCAGTGAGTCCCCGTTTGCAACCATTTTAGTGGGCGGCTCCAACTTAGATGGTGCAATATGGTTTGGTAACTGTAACCCCTGAGGTAGTTTCCTTGGACAATTTACCCTCCCTTTAACAACCATGGAAGCTGGCGATTGGAGGATATTGGAGGGCTTTTGGAAGACTGATTTCCTGTTTGGGAAGCTTCCTGTGTGTTTCCATTCTTGAGAGGATACCCTCTTTCGAACCACTGCGTCGCCAGAGGAGAGGTGCCAATAAGATTTCCCGCAGTAGTGCAGTTTAGATTCATAAGTTCGACGTTAGCACTCCTGGACTGTTTGTTTGCGTTAAACAAAAAAAAGACAAGCACAAAACAATGAGTTTGTTGCTATCAAAGCCCAATGGACGTGGCTTAGGTGCAGATCAACCTCCAGTCCCTGCGGTCCATGAGCGGCGGCAACTTGGTGGGCATGGCGGCGGCGGAGGCTGGAAAACGGAAAACCGGGGCTCACCACCGTAGTCGAAATGGGTCTGTTTCATTTCAGTAAGGGTTTTGGTATTACACCCTGTAGGCACGTTTCCGGATAAAGCCGTGTTGCTTTGAACCATTCTGGGTCATTTCCCAAGGGTGTAAGTAATACAAAAGCCCTCAGAATTTCGGGGAAGACCCCCCTTTTTTAGGTGGCGACTTGGCTTTTTTTTTTTTTTTTTCACTTTGGGGGTACCCTTTGTGGGGCAGGTTTGTCTAAAGGGAAGTCGAAGGGAAACCACCCTTTTTGGGATCCCCCCATGTTGAGACAGGCCCAGGGTTGTTGGGCAAGTACGTCACAAACATCACAAGGGAGCTGACCCCGGTAACCCCAGTCCCAAGCACAGTCACTCCGGATTTCCGCTCATAGTTCCACTTCTCCCTCTTTGGGAAAGACTAGATAAGTGGAACTAGAGAACCCACTCTCTTTGACCACCTGATTTGATTGCAATCATTTTCTGGGATTTGCCCAGACAACGTCTTTTCGGTGCTCGGGTGGGAAGGGGAGAGCGGGATGGTTCGAACAAGTGTAACTCACCCTGTGTTTGAACCCCGAGATTGTATCGGATTCTGCCTGGAAGGCCATGTAACACCACTTTGCCTTTTTCCAACAGTTTCCATGGACAGGCGTTATTCATTCGTCCAAGATCATTCTGTCAGCTTCCGTTATTGTTTGGGTAAATCAAGGTTATATATACCATCCCGAAACAGGACGCAGGGGAACAAGGTAGAGAGCTCTTGCAGTCACCCGATGACCGATTCCTGTCGCATGGCGAACAGACCTCACAGCGCCCTGACTGCCCCGTTGGCAGTCAGCTGCAGTTTTGAGTGTCAGCGAGGTACTGTTTAGCTGACCTGTTCAGTTTTTGCCAGGTTTCTTTATCATGTTCGTTAGAAGTGGAAAGGACAGCCTTCCCAAACAAGCATGTGCACTGTCAATGTTCTGCGCGAATTGCAACGAGCTCCCCGAATGGGCTTACTCTTGATGAAGGTCCTTCATTCGAATTCCAGAATTCCGATTTGGAAGCATCTCAAGTCTCCAAGACCCTCAAATGGAGGCAAATACAATGTGTTGAAGGGTCATGGAGACTCCGAGTGGTCATTGTCTAACTGTACTTGTCGCATTCTTCTCAGGGATCTTATCAGAACAGTGGTGGCCTGAGAAGAAAGATCGGTCAAAAGATGGGCCAGATCCCAGGCAAGCTGTATGGTTAACCAGGTTTTGGTGTTTGGATGATTGCCTGGATTGCCTGGATTGCCTGGATCCACTGTGGGAATCACCAAGAAACATTTGGGTGTTTCCCAAAAGAAATCGGTGCCTATGGCAACGGTTTCCTGATTTTCCTTCAACTGCCAACCAGAAGGGGGTCATATACAAGCCATGTTGAGAACCCCGCCAGGCTTACACCTAAGAAAACCTGGTGCCTTTTCTTTGCATCCCTTCAGAACCCTCCAAAACGGGGGTCGCTTATTCCTGAGAGCCCCCCCCCACCCCTTGCTCCCGAGTGCAGGACACTGACGACTGGGTGCAGCGCCCTTAGTTGCTTTTGAGCGCGGCACTGTCAGGCACTCAGACCATCGAGTCGCTTTGCTGCTTCCTTGTTCCCGTTTTTTTTTTGCTGTGTGTTTTTTGTTGTTTCCCCCCCCCCGCTTGGGTGTCTTTTAAATTTTAGAATAAACTACCACAAATTTGCTCCTGATTTTGTTTTTTCTAGGATTTGGAGTGCCTTTAAGGTCAAGTACCGCAATGCTTTCGTTGGAAGGGGACTGTCCGCAGTTACCCCAGTTGCAAGCATGGGTTGTATCCTACTTGCTAAGCAGGTTGAACATGTTGCAAGCAGTACCTCTAACCTCATAGCCCTTGAGCTTTCCTACTCAGGTTTTTGGGTTGGGGGGGGTTTGTTGGGTGTCCATTTCGAGCCACAACAAACAAAGCATGGAATGCAGCAGCTATACCACAATACAACGACTCTGATACTTTTGGGGCTACCACATAATGATACACATTGCCTGTTGTTTCAGACCCGCCAAAAGTTGTGTAGTTTTGTTGCAAATTAGCAAATCCAACCTTTAGAATTGGGAATCCGCATCGGAGCCCGGTGATCAGGTCCCCGTATGGTGTTAAATCGATCTCGTGGCAAGGTAACCAGTCACTGTTGGAGCACATTGCTGGCAAAAAACACAACCTGGCTGCCGATGATGTGTGGCATGCTTTATATATGTATATATATATATATATACATATACAGGTATATCGCATGAAAAACGGAATCTGCAGTGGCCGAGTTCACTGCATTCAGGTTGTTTGGTGGTATATCCCTGGAATCGGGGGCTGACCCCTCGAGTTGGGACCAAGGAAACTTGTCCGTGGGTCATAACCAATGGCAACATTTTCAGGTAGGTGAACTACCCCCCCCCATTTTACCTATTTTAGTGGTTGGATTGGGATGTTCACTGGCGGCTTGGATTTTGACCCATGGCCACTTGATCCCAGACCCCCGGCTGTCCAGTCGGCCCATAGGCCGGATGCACGGCCTTTCCACCACAGCAGGCAAGCGCTTGGCCGCGCTCGTCCGCGCTCGGCCGGGGGGGGGGCGGGGGGGGGCGGGGGGGGGCATTGAAAGATACGCGAGGACAAAAAAACGGGTATGGCCTCGGCAGGGGTGGAAATGGTGCCTCGATGTTGGGGGTGGGGGTGGTTGTCCTTAATATTTTTCGGAAGGGTCGAATTTCCCACCGAGGTGGGAGGGGTGGCCGAAGTATGTCTCAAAGAATGGTGTGCAAGGATTCGGCTCAAGGGGAGCCTGTTGGCTTGAAGGGACACAAGTCAGCTACATATCAGCTAGCGGTTGGGCCTTCTATTTTCCTCCCAATAGCACCCCCCCAATCTCAATGGGGGCTGGCGACTAATAAGGCCTACAAGGGGCTAATTGGGTTCCTTTTTTGGGGGCCTCTTTGGGGGGCCCCTGACAACCATGGGATCTATGACTGGAACCGTATAATGCAGTTGTCCAAAGTCCAAGGGGAAGCAGTAGGATCTTGGGCAAACTTGGCCATCCGCGTTGAAGAAAATATCTTGTCAAAATTTAGCGCCTCACAACTTGAGCTTGCGACCGCCATGAAGGTTCCGATGTTTTTCCAGCTTCCTGTTGCTTGGTGAAGTGGCAATTTACACTCATATGGGTGTGTCTTAAAATCAGGTTCCCGTTTCCCTTGAACAAAAAAAGCCACCAGCGGGCTCCCCCCCCGAAAAAAAACAAAGGCCGACGAGCCCCCCATCTTTGTTTTGGGACTCGACGTGAATCGCCTGTGTTGGGGCTTCTCCTCGAGGGAGATCTTGGGCCTGTGGGCCCAGGTGGGGCCAAATGGCTTGAGGCTGAATGGGCCCTCTGCTCCAAAACAGCTGCCGCGGGTAGTGTCCACGGCTCAGGTAGCTCGCTCGGGACATTCCCTCGGGAAGCGTCAGCAGGTCTTCTGGGCTTCCGCTGGTCCAATCCTACCTGGGTCGCTGGTGGAGAACACTCGGAGAACCAGCCGAGTTCTGTGAAAAATAAGTCACTTGGAACTAAGGGAACCCGAAAACGAGATTCTTTAAGGATGGGGTGGTTCGTCGAGAATCGAGGCCAATCAGGGAAGGCGAAGCTTTGCCAGGCACAACTCCCTGGATCGTCTGAAGGAGAGCCTTCAACTGGCCGGGGCCCCGTTAGGCTCTGTCAATGAAGGCCCGTCAGATGGCGTCCTTTGCAGGTGAACGTGACTCAGTCCACAGCCGTTTCTTGTGAATTGAGAAGCATTTAGGTTCTCTCAAAGTATCCTGATTTGCGTATGGTCCATTTGGAGGGACATGGGAGACTCTAATTTTGCCTCAAAGAACAGTGAGGGGAATGTTCGAATGTTCTCATGTTCAGCAGGGTGAAGCAAATTTTGACTGTGGCTCATGTTGTGTCGCAAATCCGATGCCTTGAAAGTGTCTCTGCGGTTGTCTTTCCGCTTGCTTTGATTGACACCCTGGGATTGACCATTTGAGTGGTTCACTTGCACGTATCCCCGTAGTTAATTGCGTCCGGCTACCATCTGTGGTTTTCTGGGCAAAATGCCAATACGATGAATTGTTATTTATTCAAATTGATCAGGGGAACCGTACTCATTCTGAATAGTGCCTAGGAAAGCTACGACAAGCTCAGCCGGGGCTAGGACAAGCTCAAGCATGAGGAAATTCGGAGTTCCTTATTCCCGGTTGGTGCATGGTTTATATTTGCAAAGATTCATGTCAACCTCGAAGGTAACAATCTGGGGTGGCTCCCTCTTGCGGAGAATGATCCATTTTGGTCTTGCGGCTTTCTGGTGGCTTTCCGGCGGCTTTCCGGCGGCTTTCCGGCGGCCTTCCGGCGGTCCGCTTTCTGGCGGGGCCCGAGGGTTTGGGGACGGGTTCGGCACCGCTTGCGATCTTGGAAGCTTAACGCAGAGGTAAGGGCGAGAAGGGGCTATAACTATTGCGTGATTTGAACATGGAAGGATCCAATCAGATCTGTACCAGTGCATGATTTCAGCTGCACCATGGGAGCAAAAGACACTCGCAAGGGCTTGGAGCCAGTTCTTTTTGTTTTTTCTGTACCACACGCTCAACATGGAACTATGTCAAAATAGGGAGACCCCAAACAAACATGGGTGATTCCCTTGAGTTTTCCTTTAAACTAACCCCAAACAAGTGATGTGAAAAGAAAACGGTCCAACATGTCGCTTCAATCCGTTTTCTCTCTCTCTTTTTTTGCAGCGAGCTCGCCGATCAGGGGCAACTTTCACCATGGTGCAGGTCCTTTAATTACTTGGGGAGGTCCCTTAATTAAGGTGTTGGACTTAGTGTTCTAAAAACGTGCAGGAAGGTGGGTTGAGTGGTAAACACGCAGTCTGGTCCACTCATAAAGTGAGTATCCAAATAACCAAAACAAACACAGACACACGCACACACCCACTCACACCACGCAGAGACAGAGGCAGAGACGGAGACAAACACCCAGCGTTTGTGGTGCCAGTATCTACGAATTAATTCGAAGCTTAGGCGTTCAACCCACTAGTACGGGAATAATTATGGAGACATGATGTTTGAGTGGAAGCCAAGCCTTTGGCAGTGGTTTGTCAACACCGTTTTGGGATCCCATGTAGGGGATTGGGTGAATTCACCACCCATTTTAGAACCGAGAACATCTTTCCGGTGTTCGCGGCCCAGGATGCCCCAATGACTGTGCAGTCTCAGGTTCGCGCCTCAGCAAGCCAGGCGTTCCTTCACCCGAGCCCAGCGTTCCCTCCTCACCTAAGCCCCAGGACCCGTGGGTGAAATTTGTGTCACACGCAGAAGAAAGCATCATCCGACCCTCCCCATGTTGGTGCCCATCCACTCGAGAAGTCAGATGAGCCACGTGCTCAAAACCGATTCGGGGATTGATGAAGGTTAGTAAGGGGCGGTCGCAGCCAGAGTTATAGTTGCGGATATCCGCCTTCTTAATTCTTGAAGCATGGTTCTGGGTAGACCGGGTTTGGATTGTGACTCACCTGGGGGTATAACGAGCTCACGTCGTGTAAAATGTGCAGAATCCTTCACTTTGGGGCGGAAAGAAGTAAAGAGGCCTATATGCTATCAACCAAGTTGATTTAATCCGGTGCCGAAATCAAAGATCTTGAGGTTTGGTACAGTGCCTGCTTCAATTGGGAGGGGGCATGAATGACACGTATTTTCCAGTGGTAAACCCGGAGAGAAGCGCGAAATGTCCCACGCACCGAGGAAGCAAGCAGTTTTGACCGTGGCGCATACGTGTCAAAATTGGGCGACCCCAAACCGGCTTCAGGATGACGCAGGGGATGACATTGGGTGCGAGAAACAAACTCAGGATGCTAAATCTATTTGTGTGAGTGGAGTTATCAACCCGAAGATTTGACAAATGACACGACAAGTTGAATTCACACCGGTCGGGTATCCAAACTGATGTCAGCCCAAGCAGCCAGCAAATCGACAAGTTGGTTTTGTTTTTGGTTTTAGAATTTCAGCATTCGTTAAGGGGCCAAGAGGTTCTTCTTTTGTTTCTAGGTCCATTGGTTGCGAGCGTGATCAGCAAATGGGGACGGCAGGGGCACATTTGGCTTATACTTATAGCCTTTACTGCACGTAGCGGGTATATCTATCGGGAGGTTACAGTGTTGTAGCACACAAAAATATATATACTAATATATGATAAATTTGCCTTACGGGTAGTGGCTGGTCAATCCTGCATCCTTTCCTTTGATTTTAGATCGGAGCTTCTTGTATTTGTTTCCCAATGGGAGTATGGTAGAGGATAGCCTTCACCGCCAATCTTATTTCCAGGTCCTTTGAGCACGTAAGAGAGCTTGTCAAATGCGACTCGCCGCACACACCAAGCACTGCCAGTCCTTAAACAACCATAGGATGCAACCCTGCCCCTCATTTCCTCCAAAAGTGGCCTCAATATGGCCTGATTTGCATCTTGGTGGATCCAAGTTTCCAGCATTGTAGGGAACCAGCCATTTTTCATTTGGCGTTCAAAGGTTGGTTGCCTTGGCTGCGTACTATACTGGCAACCGGGCTCCGCTGGGAATGCCTTCGCTGTGCTTTGACCGCAGGTCAACGGGCTCAGTCCGGTGCTTGGGGAGTTGACTGAGGACTGCGAAGCCGGCCGAATGCGACCTTTGGATTTGTTGCGGGTCCCCCGCAATCTTCGGGAACCCAGAAGGAAACCCAAACAAGTCGCCCAAAGAACTTGAACCCACATTTTGGAAGAACGTCCTTTCCCAGTTCCAGTTACTATAGCAGGAAAACGGCCGGGATGCTCATCTCTATGTGACATGCTAGCTTCCCATGGTTACCTACTACAATGACAAGTAGAAGCACTGGGTTTGATCTATGGAGTACCTCTGAACACGGCTGGGCATGCTGGGCATGCCCAAACCGGTGGCGAAAGTCGGAGATGCAAGTCCAACAGCATGGGGACGTCTTGATTCAGGGTACACACACACACGTGTGGGTTGATTGAAAGGGAAACCAAACTGACATCATCCGTGTCTTTCTTTCTGGGAGGGTCCCCGTTAGGAGATTCCCACCCTTTTGCGGGTGCTTCAAATGGAACATAGCGTTTCCGCGCTCACGGAGTGCGTCAGGAGACCAAGATGAACGTGGCGCAGTTCTGGCAAACGCAATCCAGGCGAAAGCCCGCAAAAAAGTCGATAACTGAGCGCCTGAAGGTTCCAAGGATCTTAATTTAAACGGGGTGACCTGTTGATGTTTGGTATACGACCTCATTTTGCAAGGGTCAAAAAGACTCCAGATACTTCCATTTGCTTAAGAATATTGTTTAGTTTCCCCTGTTGGTTTTAAAAGGAATCTATGACTACTTTTTTTTTCAGGGGGCGAAAAGCAAATGAAAGGGTACTTATTGTTTCTTTCGGAAGGCCAGCATGCCACTGTGCTGGCCTTCTTTGGAAGTTTGGCGATATGTTTGGAATCGCCGTGAATGTTCGCAGGCGCGTTCCTGGAACACTGTTCCATATGTTGGAAGTTCCTCCCCTCGGGGAAAGGAAGGGACTCCCTGAAAGAGGAGTTCTTCACTTTCTTGGGGGGTTAGGGGGGTTGTTGTGTTGTTTTGTTTTTGGGTGGTCTTTAAGAGTCATTGGAATAAATCTTGGGGCCCCCGACAAGTGCTAGCATTCAAAATCGTGGACCCCTTTTTGGGATGGTTTTGAGAAACAAGTTAAAATGAGAGTCCCCATTTCGCGGGGTTTCCCATGTTGAGAAACGCGAGAAAACACCTGCCAGGGTTTCTTCGGCGTTGCCGAAGGGGAAGTGCCCGCCAGGGATTCGGACAGCCTGTTCAGCCGAGACCTCAGTGTCGACAGCTGACGGATCTCCAAGCCTCGGAGATCCCGTCGCCCGCAAGCCTTTGGTGCGAGCAGCTCATGCTTCTTGCCATTGCAATACTGCGGATGGACGAAATCCAGTTCGCACCAATCCAATTCGCTCCAACTTGAAACCATGGTTGAAAAAAACATGTTTGTTGGTATTTACAGGGGAATCATCATTCCAGATTTCTTGGGTGGTGCAGAGTTTCGTCCATCAACAGTATGCCTGCAATTGGAGAGCTCTCTTGAGCTCGTTTCCCTTGGAGGTTCCATTCTCAGGGGCTCTCATTCCTTGATTCGCAGCATCCACAGTATCTTCGTTAGTGATTGGTTCTACGACCTGGTTTAAAAGGGAGTACAGAAAGGCTTATATAAACCTTCAATAGGCATCTTAGTAGAACCAACAGTCAACGAAGTTGGTCATTGCTTAATTCAGGTTGGTGAACTATGGCACTCGTTCATTGATGTCTGCCGCTGTGTCTTAACCTAGCGCAGTTCCTTGGTGCTTAAAGGGACGCCGAAAATGGACACCAACCACCGAGAAGGATCGAGCCGCTTGAGGAGTCGTTCGTCATGAATAGATTTTGGTTCGTCCGGGCCTCCCTAGGGCACCCCAACCCCAAGCCTCCTTTGTGTTTCCCGGTTGTGTTCCTCAGAACCTTTGGCTTGGCAAAAGTTCTTTCCGCAAGGCATCCATCCAAACACTTGCTCTATCGAAGAGTTGCGGACCTTCTCTCAAGTGCCGTATATCCTTTGAAGCGACGCTTGAGTTCCCTGACCTGGGGGGTTTGGAGGCCGTGGGCAAGTGAGTTGGAGGGCCCAAGATGAGGCTTCTACTCGCTAGGTGTGGGAAGTTTAGACTCAAAAGGAGGCGCTCAGAGGAATCCCCCACCAAAAAGCATCACGCGTGATGGGTCCGGCGCAGGTTCAAAGGCTGCAAAGGTGACATCACGGAAGAAAAGTACCTCCCGTGGATAGGTCTCAGCAAGATGTTGCAAGATGTGCAATGGCTCTCTCCTCTCTCTCCCTCTCTGTTTTTTTTTCTTCTTTTTTTTTTTTCTCTCTCTCTCTCTCTCTCTCTCTCTTTGGTGGCTCGAGGCGACAACTACAAGCTGGGCCCCAACCAGGCATGAGTGTGGCTGTGAGCCGAAAATGGATTGTTGAGTCACGGGTCTGCCTATTTTACAGTGACACCACGGGGTAAAACAAGCTCACCATGGTGTTGGTTCTTTGCTTAGGGGATGGGGCGGGACTTGCATCCAGATGCCCGAACCGCCTGAAAACCGAGGGTCAACTCGGATGCTTTGCGGTTGGACTATCCAACAGCCAGTATTTGCTCTTATATACCGCAGCAAAAGGGGATGGACATGGGGAACGCTCACCTAAGTACCAATCGTAAATCAGGTTCCTTGCCAAAAGCCAGCGTCGTTCGAGACACAGTGGATTTTGACTGTGGCTTGCATGTTTGCTTTTTTGGCAATTTTGAACGTTTGTTCATGGCAGTGCTCGTTTTCGGAACAGGTACACACACCTGCGGTACCACTGAATGTTTATGTATATGAAGCAGGAAGTGCGATAGCAGCTCCGGGATGGGACCAGCCGCAGGTACTCAGGCAAAACCGGGGTATCTGATTTGGAGATTCAGGGGCCCGGTCCCATTAACGGTCCCATGGCTCAACAGAACAATCACCAAGGACTATGAACATTTCGCGGGGGATCCCCCTATTTTTGCAGACTGGCACATTGGTTTGTACACAGCCGGATGCAGCCTCATTTTTGGAGTAGATCAATCTACGAAGTCAGCAACTCCAAAGCTTCCGCCTGGCCTTTTTTTGTTCAGAGAGAAAACATAAAGAAGAAAACACGCCTAGAACCATGATTTTCCTCAAAAACCCAGCCTTGTTTCTCAGGGGATGTTGGGGACTGGAAAGCATACGGAGGCCACGAGGAGAGAAACGAGGCCATCAGTTTCACACCCTGCGAATTCCCTGGCCGCAGTGGGTGGACGAGACCTACTTTGGCCGCTGGCCCAGAATGAAGCAAAAGGGTCATAGTCGTGTCTTTTTTAGTTCGGCTGAGAGTCGCTGGCACTGGTTTTAGTCTGTTTTTAGTTCTGTATAAGGACCGGTGCCATCATCGATGTTTGTTTCCTAAAACGGGCGCGAGAAACCCTAGAGGGAACCACTGGTTTTTGAAGGGCGGCTTCGCAGACGATGGGATCTACTTTGATCCAAATTTTTAAGGCTCCAGGATGCATCAGAACCAAGCTTTCGGTTTGTTCACCCCCCCCTCTCTCCCGCCCCCCGGGGGGGGCTGACCCCCAAAAAGATCTTCTCAGTGGAGGAGAGGGGGGGGGGGAACCCAAAAAGATCTGGATCTCCGGGTACTCGGAGTTGAGGGTTTGGGGTCGACGACTTTCTGCCGATTCAAGGCGACACCTTCAAAGCCTACCCCTTCTCAAGAGGCGGGTCCGTCGATCTGGCAAGCGCGAAGGAAACAAATGGAAATGAGGAGACACCCACCTCCTCTTTTTTTGACAGATTTGCTGAACCAGGGCAAGCTTGCATCCATTGAGTTGACACTCTTTAAGGTTTTTGTCGGTAGACGTCCTCAACATGTTTGATCAAGGCGCGAAGAACAAATTAGTTCTTGTCGGCCAGTCAACTGAGCTCAGAGACTCACTTGCCTCTTCCGAGTCAGACGTGCCAATGGTCACTGTGGGACCCTCAACAGTCGCCCACTTGGTGTGTTGGCAGCTCGGAGGGGGTTGTCCTTTGGAGCCAATTACCGTCAACCCAAAGAGGTGCAGGGCCCCTCTGGAGGTCTGAAAAACGGGTTTCCCGACACTAAGGCAGACTGGGATATCGAAGTATAGAACCTTTATATCGCTGCTATTTGGTGCCAACCCCCCGTACAAAAGAGAATCCCGACCCCCCGTACAAAAGAGAATCCCTTGGGTGGGAACCGAAACTCACTCGGCAAATCAACCAGATTCGATATTTTCTGAGTGGCAACCATTTTTCGGCTCACCCGAAAAGGGTCCAAGCCTTTTCCAGGCACCTTTGTTGGTGAATTGTGTTTGTGTGTGTGTTTGTGTCTCTGTGTCTCTCTGTTTGACCTTAGTTAAAGCGGAGCCAACGGGAACCCTCCTGTTCTGGGCTTCCGCCTATTTTTGACACACACACACATGCGCACACTGGCAAAGAGTGGGTGGGGCGGGAGAACCTTTTTTTTTGGGGCTTTCTTGTGACTGTGTTGAGGATTTCAGTGGCAAAGGCCGGCAACCGCCCGATCGGATTTCTCTGGAGATTCACTTTTGCAGGAGGTTGGGGTGAAGCAAGCGATTCCTCCTTACTTTGAGCTTTGTTGCATCCCCCAAGAACCGAAGACGGCTTCAGCAGTTTATGAATATGGGGGTTGATCAATCTTCCTGGCCCCCAAATGACCATGGAGAACTTTTCCCATTTCGTGGGACATATCATCTTTTAAGTAGTTTCCCCCAATGATCATCCCATGTAAAGGACCCAACCCCCCATATCATGGTTGCAACCGGGGTAGCCAGGATAAGTTTCCTTCAAACCTGAGCTGAACATCCAATGCAGTCGGGATTTCAGGGTCGAATCAACAGAGCCCGCGCTTCCGCTCGACTCGGGCAGGCTTTGATGATGCCTACTATCCGGCCCGGGCGCCAAAGCATCGCCCGGTTGCCTTGGATCTGAGATAAGGCCACCCCAGAAGCATTTGCCTTCTATTGATAGGAAAAACAACAGAATATCGGAGAACCCAATCGGCAGGTTGATGCTAGCCGGTATGCGCGAATATGCGCGATCCGAGCCCGATCCATTTGCAATTTGCCAGAGTGCTGTAAGAATGCCGGAGTGGACGCATGCACAGCCTCGTCATGCCGCACTCTTGGCGCTGTCTTGCAGGACATGATTGACCGCCACCCCGTGCAAGTCGGGTGAAAGAAAGCAAACCCGGAACCCGCTTCCATTTAATGCCATTTTCTTGCAAATGTGTGTAGCATTTTTTCTCGCAAGTTTCGGCTGCAGAACCCGCTCACCTGTTGACCCCGGTGTTGAAGGAATACAAATGGAGAATCAGAATGTTCGGTTCCCTTCCTGACACAACCAAACTTAGTCCTGCAATGCGATGGTTCTTTGCACTTTTCCAGAAATCGGGGTGTTCGTCTACAGGAGGGACCCATCCCTTTGAATCCCTCCAAAAATATGTACGGGAGGCTGCGAGGCTACCGTAAAAGAGACTACATGGGTCTGTCATTTCTTGAGGGTGCCTTTCTTGGTGGCCGTTTCTTACGGGGAAACCAAAGGAAACCACCTATTTTTTGCGCGGGTTCCCCATTTAGCGACAGACCCCAGGCCCAGTGGCGCCCTTTGTCATTCTTTTTTTGGGGGGAAGGATTCCCCTTTAAACTCCACCCACCAAAAACATCGGACGCCGAGTCTTGTTTCCCATGGCAATCCACTGGGCATGTGCGCAGAGACAAAGCCACACCTTTCAGGGAAACCAACTAGCCGGGATACAGGGGCAACCAGGCATACGGGAGGATTCCCCCGTTTGATGCACCTTGACTAAGTTTGATATGGGCAATGGGTTCCAAGTTGGAATCCCCCCATATCGGGACCCGCTCCCCCCGTATCCCCGCTTGTTCGTTTGTCCAAACAAAGCCGCGCCCTGCGCCCAAGGCGGGCCTGGCGGTGGGATCCCAGTGAGCCTGCGAGCCTGGGGCCTCATCGGCATCGGCATCGGGCGAAATGGAAAGCAGGCGCGGCGTTTCCTGGTGTTTCAATCACCTTAGTTGGCTACATCTTTGGATGAGCTTTTTTTCTTTTCTTTTTTTGCAGGTGCTGCAGATGTGAATCTATCCCCGAACCAAGGTCTGACCAGGCCGATTGTTTTTTCAACATCTCGAGGAACATGCACCTTGAAGCACCCTTTGTCCAACATGAAAGTAGAGGGGGGATCAAAGACTACCGCTCCTCGAAAGGCCCTTGGTCCACTGCAATTGGAGAAGCTGTAAACAAATCACAAGCCATGGCTAAGTTGCAAATAGGTGTGTCTTTGTGTGGGTGTTTGCTGTTTGAGGCTACCATTGTTTGGATGGTTTGAAGGTACATTAAAGGAAGACACCTATTTTGAGTGCTTTCCCTATTTTGGCACAAGCGAATCAATGTCGATGGATGGCTCGCTCAGGTCACTGCGTGGAAAACTGGAAGGTGAGCAAAGTGGTTTTGAAGGCACTCGCCGCGGGGCCTGGCGGGCTGCCCTGGGGACGGAGATTGCTGTTTGTTCCCCCCAGAAGCACTGCTAGGTCCCCCATCTAGGTGTCAATTCTCACCCCCTTTTTTGGTTGGGAGGGTTCCCCTACTAAAATAGACTACTAGAAAAAAAGGGTACCCTTATTCGAACCTCTCTACTGTTCAGCACGTACAAAGCAAGTACACCTGGCCAGACACCGACCATAGACCATGGGAAATTTTCCTGTGTACAGGCTCCCCTTGTGAAAAGAAAGTTCATGAGTTTGCATACACAGGTGCCTGCGCACTCCAATACTACACTTTTTGGTGGTATTGCAGAAGGCTTTCAACTGCTTGACGTTTTCCCTCGGTTTAGACCGTATGAGATTTGTTCAACATTCCCAATGGTCTATGGTTCATGGTTAATTGGGAGAGAGATGGGGGACTCTCTCGCTCTCGCTCTCTCGCTCTCTTCCTCTTTCTCTCTGATTCGTCCTGCAAAACCAGGAGACGCTTTAAATGTCCAATGCTTACTGAGGCTCATAGGAATTCACGGAGTCGGTGGACTCAAGGCTCAGGGCATGTCATTTGAAGGGATTACTGTGGATGGACAAAGCCCCAGTTGGTTGGTGGTTTACCCATGATTCGAAGGTCGTCATCGGTGTCAGCTGGTGCAAAGTGATTTTTGTCCACAGTATTTCAGGTTTCAACAAGAAGTCCAGAGGCCAAGACGACTTGGACAATTAGAAACATGTGTTTTTTAAGGCCAAGAGGCTCCTGGGCTTTTGACTCAAAGTTCAAGGGTTTTGTTGATAGGCTTCGTCACCCATTTTCTCGGTTTTGCAATTGTCTGAAGGGTCCCTGAGCAGACTGGGGACGGAGCGCATAGAAATGCACATGCAGCCCCCCGATTTTCCCTACGAAGGAAGTTCGAAATGGGGAATAGCCCCAGTTTCCCTCAGTTATACCCCCAACAATCATGGAAGCCAACTATCGGGGGTTTTGGAAGACTGCATTCCTTTTCGGGAGGCCCCTTTGCACTTCCATAATTGCTAAAAAAGAGGGTTACAATGGTTATAGCCGACTTGGCCCTTATTCTCAAATGGTTCATAGTACCCCAAGAATGAATCGAGGGCATGAGGGAACTGAAAAGAAGCTGCCTGAGGTTTTTCACATCTCACTCAAAGCAGTCAGACGTTTTGGGTGCTCCGCTAGG